>CM021101.1:805503308-805810149 GCA_007115665.2 Sequoiadendron giganteum | reverse complement strand
AAATAGCATGCGTTTAGACCCCCGAGAATTTCAATATCACAACAAACATTTCCAGATTTCAATTGAATTTCAATTACCTTCGGCACATCCTTCCCTGGAGAGAGAGAAACCAACACTCGAGCACCTGAGTGTGGTAGAGGGGTTTTAGTATTGTCAATCTTAATAACATTGCCGTAAGGCTCCAAAATCAACGGTACAAATTTCCACAACCTCGGAGGTACATGTTTTATTGTCAACCACCGAGGGCTAGAGAGGGCCAGGACCTCATCTTCCACAACCTCCGGATTCCAGGCCAAAGTCCTAAACACCACCGAACCCACATTCCAGAATTGCTTTTTAATTACTTCCAATTGTGAATCAGGGTTATAGAAAAAAACAGCATACAAGCCTTTTTGAATCATTCTACAATAATAAAAATGAAAACCCATTTTCCTTTCCCAGACTTTGGAGAACCATTCCTCCATATATTTCCTGGCCGAAACCCTAGCAGGGTCAATAGCTGCAAAAAAGATAGCAGTTTTAACCAATTTATTATCCTCTTCAACAATTGCATCATCCAAGACTGAATTCAGAACCAAGACATCCTTCAAGGGAGGAGCAGAAGGAGGCTTACCTTGTCGTTCTCCACCATGTTCTTGAACCAAACCAGGGTCCTCGTGAGAGAATTTGGCACCCACTGGCAGCGAATTCCTTTCTCCTGCTACGATATCTCGAAAAGATTTGATCGCCTCATTATTAACGGAGCGATTTGCTGCAAAACCGTTACCATCTGGAGGGTCCGTACCCCCATCCATTGAGGACACAACCCAAGGGAAGAAAACACATGCAAATGCACACCACGAAAGTCATCAGCAGTAAAGAAAATCATACGAGAGGAGATTTCTGCATTAGTAGGATGCAAGGGAAGGACGGCTGCCAGAGGCACGAGCGTGGAGGAGGGACGAGCCTCCTCCACGGACAAGATGCTTCACACGCACATAAAAGATCCCGCAATCCCTAAGTTGTAGAGCTTATTTTTTCTACTTGTTAGGTCCTTGCCTATCGCTATACATGTTTCTTTAATATAAACTTTTGTCAATAGTTGTGTGAAATTATTAACGTGGATCTGCTAAAATTGGTGGAAGATTTGCAAGCATCTAAGAATTCATGGGGGTATCAACTCCTTTTTTTGGGTCTAATACCAAAGGAATCTCAGGTAATTAGTATAGACAGGTATATACCCATATCTTTATGAAATACTTCTTGCAAAGTTATCACCAAAGTGATTTCTAAAAGGAATGAGATGTTAATTTCTAAACTAGTATCTGAGCAGCAAACAAGTTTTGTTTCACATAAGCTCATTTTTGAAGGTATTATCCTTTTTCAAGTGGCTATTCACTACAATAAACAGGCAAAAAAGAATGTTGTGGCCTTCAAACTAGATATGGCAACTGCTTTTGACAGATTAAACCATGAAGCACTTCTTCAAACATTAAGAAAATCTGGATTTGGTGAAATATTGTTGGTTGGATTAAAGCTTGTATTAACAGCCCTTGGATTGCACCCTTTGTTAATGGCAATCTCACCAGATTCCTCAAATTTTTAAGAGGAATTAGACATGACTGTCCTCTTTCTCCATTTTTTATGTAGCAGAACTGCTGCACTCTTGGGCAGAATGCTGGAATAAAGAAGGCAGCGAAACACATTATTCGGCAGCCCTGCTTTCCAGGGATGTAAATATCTCAATTATGCTCTATTTGGTGATGATACCAATCTCTTTTGAAGAGCTTCTCTGCAGATTGGTAGGTGATTTGCTAAAGTTCTTAATGAATTTGTTGAGTCAAATGGGAAGCAAGATCAATACCCCTAAATATACTATCTACTTTTCTTACCCTGTCAATCAAGCTGCTGCTGAAATTTCAAGAGTTATTGGTTATGAGGTAAGTAAAGAAGAATCTTTCACTTATCTTGAAGTCCCAAATCTCCTTTACTTGTCCCAAAGCTCATCACTAGGAGAAGGTTATAAGCAAGATGACATCCAGAATTAGCAGTTCGTCTAATAATTGGCTCGACCCTCCTGCTGGAGTCCTCCTAATTAACTCTATTCTGGCTGCCCTCACTGTCTAGCAATTGAATATTATTATTGGGCCTAAAGATATCCTTCCCATCTCATAAAATGGGACAAAGTCATAAGACCCAGAAAGGAAGTTGATTTGGGATTTAGAAGCTTGCAAGAACATCAAGTGGCATTGGCTTGAAAGCTTGCATGGAGAATTGCCTCCCACCTAGACAATGGTGGGTAAACTTCTTTGTCAAAAGTACCACTTCCAATGTTATGTCCCCCTTTTGAGTTGAGAAAATAATTTAATAATTTAATTTAAGTTGCCCAAAAAGTAACTTAATGTTAATAAAAAGGCAATTTATATTTCATTATTAAATTTTAAAGTACCTAAAAGTGGTATTATAAAATGCTTTTAAAAGAGGGGCCTAAAATGATGTCAAAAGTGTCACTAGAACAAGGGGGCAAATTGAAATATTAAATTAAAAAGAAAAATAAATTTTAGGGACTTTTTGAGGAAAATAGCAAACATGTGATTATAAAAGGAGCTGGGCTTGAGGAAAATCATCCACTGTTTGTTGCCAAAAAACCCCTTTATTGAAGTTTGAGCACTTGATGTTTCTTCTTTTGGCCAAAGGACGAAAACCCTCTTGGTATCAAAATTAGAGGACAAAAGCTCACTTGGTTTCTGGATTGGATTTGGGGACAAAAACCTTCATATCCATCTTATGCAATTCCATCTAGAGATTGCATTTATGTGGAAGGATTATTTCAAGAGCATATTGAAGATTTCAAGAGTTGTGACGAAGATTTCCAGATTTTTGTTGGCTTGTGGTTTTCCAATTTCAGTTCAGGATTTTTGCATTTCAGTTAGGTGTGTTTAATTAAGTATTCCCCTTCATGTTTTCAATGTGTGTGAGTGCTTCAGATATTTCAGCAATTTGTGTGGCAGAGGAGGTTTTTATAGAAGGTTTTTAGTATTCGGATTTGTATAATGTGACTCTTGAAGTCATAAATATTGTTTGTTGTTCATGTTATTAATAATCCCAATTGTACGTCATTTCATTACTGTTATTGAACTTTGTGAAGGGACTTATTATTTCAAAGAGAAAGTATAAGGATTATAATTCTATGTTACTGGATTTGTGGGCCAAGCCACCAAATTCGGGTGGGTTCAAACTAGATTTGAGATTTGTTTTAGTGCGGCGAGGATCTGTTAGAAATTTTTGGCATATATGAAGACAATTTTTTTTTTGCTTCAATTGTTCTAAAGCGTTAGGTTTGTTTTTGAAGGGTTAAGGGTTAGGTTTAGTTTTGAAGGCTTGGTTTTGTAGTGGCATCGTCTACCATTGTTGGTGGAAGATGTATCTTAGAGTGACTCACAACGGTAGTGAAGAAATCCACTGTGCTTGCCCTACTATAAATAGGGACTTGACCATCCACCACGAACAATCCTTGTCCCTCCCTTTTGTTTCAGTGAGGCATCATCTACGAGTAGGCTACTCAATGAGAATTCATCCAATCATGACCATCTTCTTGTCTCCATTGAAGGGCATCCCAATTACTAATTTTAATATTTATATTAATAATTATAATATTATTATTATTATATTTAGATTAAGTTATTAATATTAATATATCATCATATTATATTTTATTATTAATATTTATATATTATATTTATTATTATTTATATTTATATATTATTATACAAATATTTATAAAATTAATAATTAATTTTATTATTATATTATATATATATACATGTTTTTTGTTTGGATGAACCAAAACAAACTCAAACCCCCAAAATTGTTTGCCAGATCCACAAACTGAATCCACAAACCCAAACCAGGATCCGAACCAGAACTGGCAACATAGTTATAATTACTCCCATAGTTAATATAGCTGCAGCTAGTTTAATTGCAGCTGAACCCTATTAACTCCTTCTAGTTTTCCACTAAAGGAAAATATTATGCCAAATGCTATGTTAGGAGATTAACTAAAGGAATTGTATGAAAGTCTTGACATTCCTTATGATTGCTGTTGGGTGCTGTAACATTCCAAGACAATCTTTGACATAGTCTGACGCAGGTAGTTCTTGTTATTTGTTGCTAGACTTTGACTGTAGACTGTGCCAATAAGGGAGCTGCTCCATTCCTTTGGTGCTGTTGAATTCATCTATTTTGCCACCACGGTTTTTCAAAATGGTGATCACAGATGGGTTATGTGGAAATCACAGCTTTTGGAGAATATTCTATAGCAGCCAGTTAAGAGTAATCAGTAGCAGATAAATTCCTTTGACCATAGCATTCAGAGGTAATATTAGCTGCCATACTACTTTGCAAAGTAGTTGCAGCAGTTAAAATGAGCAGAGAATGTGACATACCATGTCTTATGGCTAAGTCCAAAGTTTAAAAGCTGGTGTAAGTCTGTTGCTGGGATTGCTGTACATATCCTATGTTAGTGGTGGACTGCCGTACTTCTTTCTATGTGCTGAGTCATCTCCATATCAGCATTACATGTGTTCGGAAGCTGAAGAATTTAATATCTGTTATTCATATCATTGTGGATGCTAATCAAAGTACTAGCTGCTGCATTATATCCTGAGTTCTGTTTTAGGGTCTGCCATACTTTTTGTGCTTCCGTACAGCTAGTTAGTGTCATGTGGTTTACTGCTATTGTTTAGTTTGAATTTCCAGCATGAGTTTGGTATGAAGAATGTCTCAGGGTTTGTGATAATATTAGCTCAGTAATTGCTGTTTTCAATGATTATTATCAGTTGCAGTGGATATACATTTTAGAAGGATTTTCTTACTTTTCTATAGATTTTGAATTACAAGTTGTGAGGTTTAAGTCAGATATATTTTGTAATCTGTGCGATTCTCACTAGATTCTGTATTGATATTGTAATTGATTGGAGTCTGGAAGGCTTAGCTGCCAGATCTGCATACCATATCTTTCAGTGTTTGTAATTGTATGCATTTAAATTTGTGTGGCTTGCTGCCAGAAGCTAGTGTACTGATCACTGTATGCTCTCATCTTGCTCACATCAAGATCTGGGTGATCAAAAAGTGTGAGGGTTTGCATTTTCATCATCAAATATTTTAAAAAATAAAATAAAAATTAGTCGGAGACATTACATCCAGACAATGCTTAACACAAATTACTCCACTGCCACCATAAAAATGTCCTATATCTAGAAAAATATTAAAGGAAAGAATAAACTTGTTACTCAACGCCTCTCTTGGTATCCTGGAAATGGAAACAAAATGTATTCTCTAGAGGATGAAATCATAGTTTCAAACCAAAAGTGTCAGAACGGTTGAAAGCCTGGCCCGAACATAACAGAATCCTCCCCTTTTCCAAATCATCAATTTCAATGAGATCTCAAAAGTAAAAAGCAATGCTGATATAAACATTCCTGCTCACTTGAATGAGGATTGGATGAATTCCTCCAACTCCCTTGAAGGATGGGTTCTCCTTGATCCCCATGCTAATGGTCATCTTATTTGTTGTAAGATTAAGGGAAATGGAGCTTACTTTGCTGTGAAGGGATACGAGTAATTGAGTGGCGAGATCTCTCCCCTCTCTAATTGGAGATGTATTTGGCACAGAAGTGCTATCTTGAAGGTGAACTTCTTATATTGGCTTCTTATACATAATCATCAGTTAACCTTTAACGATCTCCAAAAGGGAAACTTTGCTGGTCCTATGCTTAGAAAAATCTGTGAGCATCTGCTTATCAGTTATCACTTTCAAGTATGCTAGGGTGGTTTGGAAACACATCCTTTCAAAGACATTTCCAAATGTCTCAACCCCAGACTCCTTGCAAAAAACCTTTAATATTTACCACTATTTCTATGATCTTCATATTGAAGCAACCTAGATTTCACCTATTAAAGATATGATTCCATGATACATCATCTGGAGTCTTTGCAAGACCTGTATCGACTCTAATTTTAAAGGGAAAAAGAGCCTTAGGGCAGTTACAACCTCAAATGCCATTGCTTTCCTCAAAGGTTCAGCTCCCCATTGCCCTCAAATCAAGAAAAAGGCCAAGAAAAGAAACAATGTCAACTCAAACAATCAAACTGAAGGTGTCGCACTTTACTTTGGTGGGGCCTCTAAATCCAACCCTGGGAGTACTAGAAATGGTGGAGCTCTTCTGGATGATGGAAAATTAATGTTCAAATACTTGGCTAGTTTAGATAATGTATCCATTAATGTTGCTGAAGCTCAAGTACTCAAAATGGGCCTGCAACTTTCCAAGGAAGCTGGCATTCAGCAACTTAAGTCAAATGACTATTAATGTCATAATTTTCTGTTAATACAGAAGCATTTATCTTCAACCTATGATCAAGTATATAAACTGTATCAGAAAATGTTTCTCTAGCATTTCTTTCAATTGCATTCCTAGAGCTGATAACTACCTTGCCAGTTCTCCTGTAAAGATTGGTGTCGGTCTCATCCCAGGTAAACTAAGATCTTGTGTGACACTGGCTTGTAATTGCTCCAGTCTTCAGTAGCAAGTCTTTACTTGTTGCAAACAGCATTGTTCTGCCTTTATGTGACTGCCCCTTTTGTGTGTTAACTCTGTACATGATGCTCATTGCTAACACTCCTTGTATTACAGTTTTTACAAGAGTGTTAGTCAGATACATAGAACTTTCAAGCTTTTCTGATTAACTGTGAAAGATCTATGCAAATCAGACATGCAATCTCTGGCTGGGATAGTCTCTTGTATATCTGTACCACTATTAGTAAAATAATTTATTATTATAATATTTTAATATTATTTATTGAGCTTGATGTGAAAAATGTTAGTGTTTCTTAGATCAGATTGAACAATGAAAGCACTTAATAGAATTGCAACACATAAGACAATGAACACACAAAGATACCCTGGGAAAACCCTCCTCTTGAGGGAGAAAAACCCAGCAATTGAATCTCTTATATAAAGTAGAACAATGGCAGAAATCTGCTTACAACTCAGGCCCAACAATGGCCAACAATGGATACAATAAAGTCGCACCTCTCCTAGATGCACTAGATACAAATGAATATGTTCTTCCTTGAAATCGGACTGCTGCTAAGGAAATGCGAACTGCTGCTCTGCTCTTAATAGCGAACTTGACTTGAATAATGAATGTGTAACAATGACAAATAAGACCTTGTATTTATACAAGTGTGGCGCCTCTTCAACATAGGTCAGCTCACATAAAAGAACCATAATAAATATCAATTATAATAAGGTCGGCCCAAGTAATGACTAAGGCATGCGAACCATAAAGGGTCGGCCTTTTGCATTTACTAAATTTGTAATCATGAATTAAATAGCCGAAGGCTACTCATTTAATTCATATGCTTCTTCTTGTGATTTGTGCGAAGGAAGTGCAGCCCTAAGCTGCTATAACATCAACATAAAACAACTATGTTACATTTGAATCAGCAACCTGCACTCTTTCTTCCAACAACAAAGCAGTTAGTGTATTGGTTTAGATGTGTCTGTAAATTTAATTTCTAACAAATTGATGGGTGATATAACTTGAAGAGACACTTCATTTACTTCATCAAGTTTCTAGGTCAAAACTCAGAATATTGCTATTCCATTTAAATCATAAATAATTTTACGTTAAACTTGTTCTAATTTTCAGTTGGGTGTTGGTGCTTCCTTTAATTTTGAGATGAAGTGTTTCATTTTTGTAGCTTGCCTAGGCATTTTCATACTCATAGAAACAGAAATCTGCAAAAAACCTGATTAATTGTGATTTAAAAAAAAATTGCAGGCTGGATGATTTTTCCCTGATTTTTTGAAAAAATCTGACCTTTTGGTTAACGTTTTTTTCCCATTTAAAACTGCAAAAACGCCAAAAAGCGTGTTTAAAACCTACAGAAAAAGGGAATAAAATCGTGCTGATTTTCATGCGGAAAAAAAAAAAAACGATGAGACCATAGCTTGTTGCTTACTATTATGCTTTGATAGATTTTTTCCAAGCATCCATAACTTGTTCGAAAGCACCTGTTTTAGGCTTTTAGCCATAGCAGTAAGGCAGTGAACTGTTTGATAAAATGCTTTGGTAGACATGTATGAAAAATGTCGTAGCATAGACAAGGCATCAAACTGTTTGAAAAAATGCTTCAAAGAAATGTGGTCTCATGGTGATGGAATGTCATGACATTCCATCACCATGAGACCACATTTCTTTGAGGCATTTTCATGACATTCCATCACCATGAGACCACATTTCTTTGAGGCATTTTTTCAAACAGTTGGCTGCCTTGTCTATGCTATGACATTACTATTATGCTTTGATAAATTTTTTCCAAGCATCCATAGCTTGTTCAAAAGCACTTGTTTGAGGCTTTTAGCCATAGCAGCAAGGCAGTGAACTGTTTGCTAAAATGCTTTGGTAGATATGTATGAGAAATGTCGTAGCATAGACAAGGCAGTGAACTGTTTGAAAAGATGCCTCAAAGAAATGTGTTCTCATGGTGATGGAATGCCATGACAATAGATGCTTGTTCAAAAGCACTTGTTTGAGGCTTTTAGCCATAGCAGCAAGGCAGTGAACTGTTTGCTAAAATGCTTTGGCAGATATGTATGAGAAATGTCGTAGCATAGACAAGGCAGTGAACTGTTTGAAAAGATGCCTCAAAGAAATGTGTTCTCATGGTGATGGAATGCCATGACAATAGCTCTACGCTATTGCTTACTATATGCTTTGATAGATTTTTTCCAAGCATTCATAGCTTGTTCGAAAGCATAGCAGCAAGGCAGTGAACTGTTTGATAAAATGCTTTGGTAGACATGTATGAAAAATGTCGTAGCATAGACAAGGCAGTGAACCGTTTGAAAAAATGCCTCAAAGAAATGTGGTCTCATGGAATGCCATGACAAGCTAATGCAATTGGCAGCTGCTCCTAGTTATTAGTTACGCAATGTGAAGTAATTGTATACCTGCTTAGGTTGACTTTGTAAAAAACTATATTGTAATTGAAATTTTGTCATCTATCAGCATTTAGTTCTTAGTTATGCAATGTGAAGTAATGCTTTGAGTTTGAAAGATGTGCAATGCAATGAATGTAATCAGCGATACGAATATAAACTACAAAAATCTATTTTCTACAATTCATTAGTTAAACTCTTTATTTTATTTGCTCTCTATATCTCTATGATACGGAATGCCTTTCAATTTAAAATAAAATAGTTTTTATCTCTTGTTCTACAATTTTTTACTTTATTTTTTTTAAATCTGATTTTTTCAAAAAAATCTTATACTTTGGTTCGCCGAATTTTTCCCCAAAAGATTTTTGTTGCTATGCAGCATACTAGATTTTTTCAAAAAAATCTTATACTTTGGTTTGCCGAATTTTTCCCCAAAAGATTTTTGTTGCTATGCAGCATACTAGTTTATGGTTGTTAAAATTACATGTATATTACTCCAGGATTTGGAAACAAATTCTGTGAAAAAGGATATCTTTCTTTATAGCTCAGTTGACTTCTAACATCATTTCATAGTTGTCTTGGATCATATTTTTGCTGTACCCAGAAGTGGAATTGAATAGTAGAAAAATCTATTGGAAAGGGGGACAGCCAGGCTTGGGGAACTTAACAAATTTGGTGTATACATCTAATGAAACAGTAGAAAACAGGAAAGCAGCAGCAGATGGCAAGTAACTGATTTAGAAATGAGAACCTGTGATGGGGAAATGAGTATCCATTGTTTCAGAAACAGGTTTGGGATTCTTTGGATCATGTTAAATGCTTCATTGTCTTAAACCCATTCAGCCTTTATCTACAATTAGTGATCTGTGAAGTTCGATACAAACCTGAATTTGAAAATAATTTTAACATTGGAGCAAACCTAGTAAGGCAAATTTAATAATTTGTTTAGGTGCATGTCTTAACTAATGGGGTAGTTGTAGTTGAACCCTATTTTAAATATATTGCATTATAACTACGAAATGTAGAGAATGTGGGAAGTTTATGAGAAAAAATGATATATGAAGAAGTGTGAAAATTGGATGGTGCAAGTTAAAAATTGTTGTCATTTTCATGTTAATGCCAATTATAGGCATGCCTTGTAGAAAGAGAATTAGTTTGTGCCAAAATTGCCTGTATAGGTGTAGGTGGGTTGGCATGGTCTAGTCTCCCTAGCTTGGTTATGAAGTTGATGCCTAGGGGTGTAATTTTTTTACATATATAAGGTTAATGGAAAGAAATCCTCTATGGGCTTATGCAAGGGGATCTAATATGCCAAATTGCCATCTGGTTGACTGTAACCCAAAAATTGACTGTTATCTTTGCCTTTTATTTGATGCCTGAAATATTTTTTTGTCTTGGTTATGTTTGTAGTCTAATACACTGCGATTTTCAATGTAACCATTAGACAATTACATGCATTTGAAACATAAACAAGATGGTACACATAAAGAAAGAAGGAATAAATTTAAAACAGTAATATTCATATCTATATGGGAATGACCAAAGTGGGTCGACAGACCTTTATTAACTGCAGTGTTCCACGGGGACACGTTTCCCCCATTTCTGACCAAGTTTCCGAAACGGGGACGGGGAAACGGGTACTTGGCGTTTCCCGCCGTCCTGCCACTGCCACCGGTGCTCCGCCGGAGACGGGGAAACGTCTCCACGTCTCCGAGGAGACATGGAGATGTGGAGGCGTCTCCAAGTCTCCTTGGGAGACGTCTCCAAGTATCCAAGTTTCTTGGGGAGACGTCTCCAGGTCTCCAAGTCTCCTGGGGAGACATCTCCAAGTCTCCAAGTCTCCTGGAGAGACCACTCTAACTATCCATCTGCTATCCCAGGTTTCCAGTTCTTCAGTTGCTGAGAGGAACCGGTCTACATATAGCTTCATCCACTCTCTTAAGAGGAACATACTTACCTCTAAGAGAGCAGAGAAGCTTGTGGTTGTACACAGTGCTTTGCGTCTCATAGACCGCAAGACACTTGGGTACAAGGAGAGTCCAGCGGCACGATGGGATGTGGAGCCAGAGGAGCCTTCACAGATTGATGAGGATAATCCTACCACTTCAGATGCAGGGCTGGTTGGTATGAGCTTGAGGGATCTTGACCTTGTGGAGTCCAGTAGTTCCAGTGATGAGGAGTCTGCACTTGCAGATGATTAGAGGCCTCCCTTCACTACATTTTGAGTTTTGACATTTTGGTATTTTGTCTTTTGTAATGCTATTGCTATTAGTATCTATATTTACTATTTGGCATTTGCTACTCATTGTAATGATGAATCATGTAATCATCTTTATAGACTTTGTGATATCTCATATGACATTAGATATTCATATTTTCGATATAAATTATAATAGAAATCTCCAATTTGACAATTTCATTTGCCAAATTTTATTTAGCAATTAGCATTCAAGAAATCATCGTATTTAGATTTAGTATTTCAAATTTTACTATGTTATAATTTAACTAATTTCCTATAGTTTCATTTGAAATGTAATTCTTATACTGTTATACATCTTTTCAAAACTAGTTTTTCAAGTACTATAAGTATATGTATAACTATATCAAGACCACCACCCCGCCACCCCCCGCTGCCGTCCCCCCGCCGTCCCCAAACTTAAGCCCTTTGTCCCCCTGTCCCGGAAACCCGTCCCGCACGTTTCCCCGTCCCCCCGTCCCCAACGCCCGTGGAACACTGTTATTAAGTACATCAGGTCAGAATGGCTAATTAGGAGTGCTAAAAACATTACTGCAATCAAAGGTCAAAAGGTATAGAACTTGACCATTTTAAAAATCTACCAAAAGAATCCAAAGAGGTAGATCCTAGAGAAAACATTATAAACAAAGCTATGTATTATAAAACAGAGATCTTCTAAAATAGCCTGAACATAAAACTTTGTAAACAATTTGATATTTTATAAATGCAGTTGCACATCTTTGTGAGCTGTAAGATGTTGATGGGAAGAGTACATTTGAAAGATGCAATGTAACCCACTGAATAAGGCTCTTCATTTTTAGTCTCGGTAATGAATTTGGTGAGCTGTAAGGTGTTGATGGGAAGAGAACAACATTTGAAAGATGCAACGTAACCCACTAAATAAGGCTCTTCATTTAATAGAACTTATTTGCTGCTTTCTGAAGGTTTTGTTATTTTTGATTGCACATGATTTCAACTTAATTGCTATGTTACCGATTTGTCGCTCCCAGCCTCTGGATACGATACGATTCGTACCGGATTCAAAATTTGGATTCGGTACGATTCAAATTCGGACGGGGTACGAAAATTGGACTGTGGATTCGCTGTGGATTCAAAACGCCACTGTGGATTCATCCAGGATTCGCCCAGCCGAATCCAAAGCGAATCCAACTCGAATCCAGACATCAAAACGCCCAGGCTGCAGAAAAAAGTGCCTTTTTTGCATTTTTTAATTAATTTTTTGACTAAAAGTTGACTTCTAAATAATAAAATATTAATTCCAACCTTAATCTTTGCCTCACAAGGACCTGGAAGCTTGACATTTTTCCCCATCTGTGCAAAAATTGGCAACATGGTATATTTTTTCATCATGCAGCGAGCTGTTTATTTTGGTCTGAAAATGACAGATCCCTCAACCTCAATCTAGAAAGAACGAACATATTAAATCCTTAACATGGAGGTTCCTTTCAAGCAAATTTTCATACTATTGTCCATCCATTACTGCCGATATACATCAATGAGAATCAAAAGTTTATTCTAGAATGTTGAAAGCAACACAGGAGTATATAAATAATATTCTACAGAACAGAAAAGGAGCTTGTATGGTGGGTGAAACCCTAAGGGAGACTAGGCAGCAAATCACCAACATTAAATATATATGGATACAGTTTCTGCATGGGACAATAATAAATATGGATAAACAAGAGCTGCTTCTCAAGTGAAGATAGGTTAATATGATATAGCATCTAATGATGCCGATGATGCTTTTTTTGATGACCCATATGATTCAGATTGATCAATGATCAATAATGGCTGATTGTAAACACGGGACATTTTTATGTTTGAACTTTAATATCATGACTTTCTAGTATCACTAATATTTTAATATTTGACTATGAAAGTGGTGATGTATTTTTGCTATGTTATTTGACTATTAATATGGTGGTGTATTTTGAACTTAATTACTGCTGCAAATATGTATATATTTCTGATTTTTATATGTTTTTTGTATTAACGTACCCAAACCGTACCCAACCCCAATGTTTTTTTTGACCAAATCCCGTACCGGATTCACGTACCCGTACCCGAATTCAAAAACGAATTGGTAACTTAGCTTAATTGTAATCAGGCACGTGGAAAGGCTCAACTAAATGACACTTGCATATTTTTTGTGTTATTTAATGGAGGACTTTCCTGTTTATCGCCTTGTTCTCTGTGCTAAATCCTAGTACATTAGGACATTACAAATAGACAGATACTTCAAATCAACATTGTTTCATTAATTTATTCTATTGTTCAGTTGAGAAATAAAAGTCTGCTGACAATCTAAAACCCAATATAATCTTTTGAGGTTTGATTGACAGGAAGTTTTGGAGGAGATAGAAGAAGAAAGAAAGAAGTGGAAAGTGTCTGAAGCAGGTTTAGATTCTTCTCAAGATGCATGGGATGATGATGGTGGTGCGATTCTAGTAGCATGTAAAGATGAACGCTCATGCATGCAGCTCCAAGATTGTATCTATAAGGGACCACAGAAGGTACACAGGAGTTATGCTTCTAATTTCGGTTATGATGTAGCACTGTTAACTTGTAAAATTTGGACATTCAATGAGATGAGTTTTGATTTTGCTTTAGTAATTAGACATTAATGCAAAGACTTCATGGAGTAGGGTCAATGTTTTAGCATGTACACATGTTCCAAGGATAGTTTTTAGAAAAGTAATGATTGTGGAATAAACTAACTTTTGAATGAGAATAATATTAGCAGTAATATTGATTAACAATTTCCTCATCCTGTTGTTTTGGAGGGGATGGAGGTTCCTCCTAAGCAGGTGAATCACCTTCTGTTTCAAAGTTTTGAAGATTTAAGATATATCAGATTTGGTAATGGCTTCCTCAAATCTAGCTGCATGCACACGAGCAGAAAAAATGTGCTTCCTACTTAAAACAGTGATGTTGATTGACAATTTCTTCAGTGCTGTTGTTTTGGAGGGGATGGAGGTTCTTCTCAGCAGATGAATCACCTGTTTCAAACTCTTGAGGATTTAAAGTATACCAGATATCTGAATGGTTTCCTCAAATCTAGATGGATTTAAAGTATACCAGATTTCTGAATGTGTTTACTACTTAAAGCAGTGTTTCTTTGAGTTTGAGGATGGGTTGTTAAAATAATATGTAAATAAATTTAAAAAATACTAAAAATAACTTTAACAAACTGAAAAACCCAAAATTGCAAAAATAACAGTGATATGTATTGATTCGATAATCTATCTGATAGACTGATAATCAAAGACAGAGTATGAAGCGTGATTTATATGATAGATGCCAAAAAAAGAAATGCTGCATCATGCATTTTACATAGCTACATTGAGGAACAAGCTCAGAAATCAGAGGCATTTGTTTGATTTCTCAGAAAATGCTCCTTATCATTGTAATTGGACTCAGTTGCCCTTTGCAATGGAACCTGAACTGTATGCACATCCTGCTCCTCATTAATTTGTGCAAGCTCCTCAAGCTCTATGTCCCACTATGCTGTTGGATTCTCTCTGTATTGAAGTGTTTTCTAATCAATAAGACACAAAGCATGAGTATAGCAACAAGCTTCTCTACTCTCCAAGAAGTAGGTTTGTTCCTCTTAACAGAGTGGATGAATCTATATGTCAACCAACTTCTCTCAGCATTAGAGGAACCGGAAACTTGCTAAAGGAGGTGAATGGCAAATGTATGCAACAATCCTTGATGCCCATGTAGTCAACACCAACTATTTGGTTTCTCTTGTGCCAAGTGGTTCTATCTATCCATGCTAAATTCTTACAGCCATTGAGTTTAGTAAACTTGATCCACTCTATTTTGTTTTTGAAGCTTTTTCTGGATTGTACATTTTCTTGAAGGCCTTCATGAGTTCTCTCTTCAGCATATTGTCATCACTGGGGACAATTCTAGTGTCATTTTCACATGCCATTTTGAATTCACTGCATACAGCCATGTGTAACAGGGTGTTCAACTTCTTTCATTTACATTGAAAAATGGTCTGGATATGCTGTCACAGAACTCTAGGATGGGATCTATCTCATGAATGGCAGTCTTTTTTCTGCCAAGTGTGCTAACAATTCACTTGTTCAGAGACTTGAATTGTTAGAATCCCCATATTTGATGATTGTGAAAATGGAGGATATGATAGATGTGATGTATCTCACATCTGACCGAAACACATCACTGATCATGACCCTTTTTGCTGTCTTCCCCTACTGCTCGTGGACATTCCCCATCTAGTCCACTCCTATGTCATGATCATAAGTTGGAAGGGCTCCACAACCATGCATCCTCACAATAGAATGAAGTATGAAGCAAATCAATTCTCAACTTGTTTGAGGAACGCTTTCCTCAAAAAGGAACAAAATACTGACAAGGAGGTGTGGTGGTCGCAAATGTACACCTCCCTTGCATCTGCCACAACCTTCTTAATCCACTCAATTTTGGTAATGTCCTTGAATACATTGTTCATGGCATACACATGACAAGGAATCTAGTACATGTGCTTGTAGGTGGGCCCTTAACAATTTGCTTGTTACTCAACATATGTATGGTTCATGAATTACCACTTGCACCACATTGGAAGGACCAACCTCCACAATGGCATCTCTCAGGAAATGAAAATGTAACCGCGCATCAAGCATTTTCTTGAGTAGACAATTGCCCTATGGAAATAAGGCCCATCCTTGCATGAAACCATAATATTGATGAGGAGGTATTGCCTAATATCTGTGCACCCATTCATGATGATCTTGCAGCCATGAGAGATACATGCATCTTTGATCTTCACCATCAATAAATTTGCCTTACATGCTTGCATGAAACCATGTTATTGATGAGGAGGTATTGCCTAATATCCGTCCACCCATCCGTGATGATCTTGCAGCCGTGAGAGATACATGCATCTTTGATCTTCACCATCAATAAATTTTCCTTACAGTACTTTTTGTCCAAGATGGTGATCCTCAATTTTGTCTTCCCAAGAGGCACATGGGAAGCTTTGGCTACCTTAGTCTTAGCCCCCTTGAAATAAGGATAGTGAGCAACATGGAATGGAAAGCCATTAGTAAAGAAGAGTTTGCCAATGTTATTGTTTGCCTTGTCTTGAGAGCTTGTGCATTAAACATGCCTGTATTGGATTCAAAGCTAAACCCATAACCTTTCTTTTCGCCTTAGGCTCTTATCCACTTGCCTCAAAAGATGGTACTGTAGGAAGTGTGGAATTAGAAATCTGCGTGGATATCCTAGAGGAAGGAATTGGTGCAGATGCAGTGAAATAATCTTTCTAAAACAATTTGGTGTATTCAACCTTTTGATTAAGTGTGAGTTCCCCATGAATCCCAACTCCTTTTCTAGTCTTGCAAAGTAATTATGCATTCACTTTAGTAGTGTTTCTCTTCCAATCAAGAGAGCCAATAATGCACTTCCAATGCTGATTCCCCCTTGAATTCTATGCTTTTTTTGTATCAATGACAGTGGCAACTTGTCACAAAGGAGTATTTTTATTAAATGGCCCTTTGGCCCATCAGGCCAACATCCCTGAAGGGCAATCAAACTTCTTTGCCGTTGGCACTTACAACTGAACTTTCAGTTTGTATTGCCTTTTCCCTTTTTCGTACAATCTCCTCATTTGCACAACCTGTTTCCTCCGTTACCTTGTCTATTCATGTTGGCACTGCAAAACAAACCAGCAATATAAACCAAAAAACAGCAATATTACTAAAAAACTGTTAACATGTTCAGCCCATTTGAAATTCACTTTTAAAAGTCCTGTTGTGACCTATTTCACACATCGCCCCATTGCAAATGGGGACCCCCAAGTTTTGATGTCGCCCTTTGAATCGCCAGTTTAGAGTCCTAAATTTGAATAACTTTTTGAGAGTCAGTCCGACCAAAGTGAGATTTTGAACCCGTTTGAATGCTTAAACGTCATGGAAATGCTCAGAAGACCCAGTAGACGAGGAACGCCATTGCTTTCGATCAATTCTGACACTTCCTATTTTTTAGGGATTTTGCTTTTTTGCTTTTTGCTTTTTTGATTTTCGGCATTTTTAGGCCATTCTGGAGTTCCTATTTTTAGGGATGCTTTTTGCTTTTTCTATTTTTGGATTCCATCAGGCAAGAAATCGGCACACCTCCAGCTGTCAAAAGAATCAAGGTAAAATAGCAAATTTTTTGAAAATGGCTAAGTATTAAGATGGCGCCCTCAAGGAAGGAGTGGCATGAAGTATAGGAAGTCCGCCCTACCTTTGGCATGCCAAAGGTAGGCACTGGCAAGCTAGGCCCAAAGTCCGCCATGGCACAAGAAGGTCAAAGTTCGCCCAAGAAAGTCAAATGGCATGAAGGTCTCCAAGTCCGCCCAGCAAGATAGGAAGTGGCTAAGTCATGATGAAGTCCGCCATATGGAAAGTGGCATGGAAAATGTGAAGTCCGCCCAGCCTAGAGGAAAATGGCAAACAACTTATGAAGTCCGCCATATGGAAAATGGCATGAGATATGAGAAGTCCGCCCCAAGAAGTGTGGAGAAGGGTAAAATTATGAAGGGGTCTGCTCCAAGGTGTTTGGAAGGGGTGAAATTACATAGAAAATTCGCTATTAATTGAATTAAATGGTGAAATTACAAGTAACGTTGGCCATTGGACAAGGCAAGACCAAAACTCGCCATGGCAAGAGAAGGGTGAAGTCCGCCCTAGACAAATACAAGATAAAACACGCCATTGGCAAGGAATTATGAGAAATTTGCCCAACTTTAGAAGATAAATTTTTCTAAGGCATGAAAATGAAGAAATGTCTAGAGAGAGAAGAGGTTAGGACGGCATGAAAATTACTCCTCGGCAAGACGAAATGAAATTCTTTGGCAAGAAATGAAGAATGCAAGGCAAGGCAAACCATGAAGTCCGCCCCTCTCAGCTTGGAAAAATTCCTAAGGCATGAATAAAAAATGGCAAAATGGCAGAGAAATCTACAAGTTCGCCCAACCCAGGGAGAGAAAATGAATTATTTGGCTAAGTAAAACATCCGGGAAGGTCAGAAGTCCACCCGAAGAGTTGGAAATTGGTAGACAAATCGTTGAGCACATTTTGGCTAGGTAGACAATTGAAAAATGAATATTTAGCCACGGACAAACAAATTTAGCCATGTATCAGTTTTAAACGGGTTGGAATTTAATATTTTAATATTTTAATTATTTCCTGACACTTAGGGAATTTTAATTAAAAAGTTCGAAGTCTGGAGATTATTCGGAAGATTAAATTATTCTGCCTTAGATGAATTTAACTTTGCCATGATTTGAAGATTTAAAATACGTTGGAAAGTTAATTTTAAACAATTAATTTAATATCTTTTGATATTTTCTCCAACACTTAGGCAATTTTTTGAGAAATTCGAAAATCTCAAACAGAGGTGGCACAGAGATGAAAATTAGAAACTTGCCTCGACAACTGAAAGTGAAATTAGAAACTTGCCGATCTGAGAAGAAAAACGTTTCTAAAAATTGGAAGAAAATCAGAGAAAAGAAAGCAATTCCTTGAGGAAAATTGCACTTCTCAGCCATAAAATGAGTTTCAGCAACTCATTTCTTCACAATTTCGGCTAAGAAGAGGCTATCTTTCTCGAATCTTCTGGGAATCGTTTGCGAAGGAAAATTTAGTGCAAGTAACGTTGTTGTGAGAATCGAGGTAGCGATTTCTTGTTGACAGGCGTGATTTTTTAGGAAGAAATAAGTCATTTCTTGGCTGAAAATCCCACTTCCCAGCTTTGGCGCACTTCTTCTGGTAGATTTTCTGAATTTTTAAATTCATTTGCAGCCAGAACATGATCTTTGAGGTTTGGAAGTTAATCGGCAATATGTTTACACCTCATTCCTATCTTCTACTTCATTTCCGACACGAATTTCATTCATAGATAGGCGAATTTATTACTTTCAGCTTGCTTTTTGACAGAAATTTCAATTCAATAAGATGAAAAGTGCGATTTTGTTCAAACTACACTCAGAGTAATTTGATTTTAAAAGTTTTTATATTAATGTTAAGCATTTTGTACTTGCAGGTTGACAGTCGATCAAGGAGAAACATCCAGGAAAGCACAGATGAAGTTTGCAAGCAAAGGATCGCAGCCAGAGACTAGAATTAAATCCAAATGGAAAGACGTCTCGGACACCAACCTTGGCCACATTGACCTTGAAGAATTTAAGAAGAGAATATATGGGCATAATGGACCTTTGCCAACGCCTGCCGCCAGGAGGATGGTGAGAAATGGTATCTTCCAAGCTGCCGGATTTTCGCCTGCACTGGAGTGTGCTGAATTAATGGTGGAGTGTGCACGGCATTATAATGCCGAGTTAAGACAAATTGTGGCACCTGACGGGAGAATATTGGCGCATCTGGGAGAGGTGGCCATACAAGAAGCCTTCGGCATTCCTAAGTATCCTAAGACTATCTACAAGACTAAGGAAGACGCCCAGAGATTGTATGATGAGCAGCCTGACCTTTGTGCGGCCAACATCAACAAGTCATGGCTGGACAAACCTAGGCTGTCGGTCAAGAAAATGCCCAAGAAGTTGATGCGTACGGACTTCAAGGAGGACTACGGAGATATCATTATTTTGCTGAACAGAATAGCAGGCAGTCCTTTGGGGGCGCCATTTGAGCCATGGATGTACTATTTTATTGAGGACATCACAGAGGGCGTAAAGATGTTTAATTGGTCACGAATGATTAGCAACAACCTCCACGAGCAGCTTGTCAACCTAGAGAAAACGAAAACGTTTTATATGAGTTCTTACGTCATCTATATGTTGGCTAGGACTTACAAATATGCAGGCTTGATATGCAAGGGCACGGTTGGTGGTGGATCAAATGAGTTGAAGGCATACGACTACTATCCACAATTGCAGTTGAAAGAAAAGGCGCACTTCCGGCGAGCTCATGACGCCTTCCTTATGTATATCACCAGAATACTCCAGGGAGGGATGCATCAACGGCTGACTCCTGAAGCCAAGAAGCTGATTGGCAAATATGGGTCATGGTTTATCCAGTATCCCCGATATACGTACATCAGAATCCAGGGATTCACTGGGAGCCCATATCGTTTGCCCATTTTCCCAACTAACAAGATGGTCCTGTTGGAAGTACTAAGGCAGCTAGAAGAATTTCAGGGCCTCCAACGGACAAAGCAAAAGGCGGCAGTAACCTTTCCCTTCTTTATAGGGAACATGCTAGAGTCTTGTCCGTCATCACAGGTAGCAGATAGTGCCAGGCTCGAGATTCAGCATTATCCTTTTGCTACCTACCCATCTAGGAGCCACTTCGACCCGCATCACCATATCAAGACGGTGGATAGAAGGAGGTACAAGCATACGGTCGAACTGGAAGATTTCTGGGCAAATGCTGCAGACGAGTTTGAAGTTAGGCGAAAGATGTGGTCCAGACTGCCAGTCAGTTTGATCAGAGCAACATAACTTTGTTGAGTGCCGGATCAGTTAGAGGAAGATGGACAACAGGTACAACCACACCTTGATGAGAGCTTGCCTTTGCCAGTGGTTAGATGGTTAGAACCCGAGCACGCCGATTTGAATACTTTGATAAGACCAGTCGTCAAGTATATACAGTGGTGGGTTGATCAACAGATTCAGGAACTCAGGCGAAAAAGGGTAACCTTAACTTATGATATGTTGAGTGAGGCAGGATCCTATTCTTCCAATGCGGATGCATCCCAAGGCGTGAAAATGATAGGGGCCACCACTTCCAAGAAAAGGAAGGAGATAGCTGCAGGCAAGGAGCCAGTTCAGAAGCAGGCTAAGGTAAAGCCTTCCCACTCGGCTGCATCTAGGAATATTGAGGAGATGCTGGCTACTGTAGACGCTTCACTGGCTGACATTAGGGATCCTTCCCTAATTCCGGAAAACAATATGGAGCCTCAATCGAACAAGGATGCGCCACCATCTCCCACGGGCATAGAAATATTGGAGTTCGATGATGAAAATGTGGACACCCAAAATGAGGATTTCCAGGAAGGAATGATTTCAGCCCTTAGGGGAATTCTGGATGTTCCTGACAGAGAAGACAGGCCTGAGGATGAAGGCATAGAGCAGCCGACGATCCTGGATTGGCTAAGAGAGAGGCTGAAAGTACAGGCGCCAGTGGAGGAGCCATAAGAGAATGACACTGCTGACTTCTTGGCCAGACTTATGCAGACTGTCGTTAAGAAGCCAACAAAGAAATTCTCGAGCATACAGAGAGATGGAGCCGGCAACAGGACAGTGCAGATCGCAGTGCCTACAATGGACAGGCCACAGGAGGACATGGCTCCACAAGATTATGCCATCACAACCATTGACTTAGGCCCAACCACGAAGGGCCAAGAAATTGAAGACTTGGACAATTCAGTGTCCACTATCAAGTCAAGGTTGGCAAAGAAGGTAACCAAGAGGAAGGAGTGCCAATTAGAAATTGAGCGCCTAAAGGAGTATATCCAGCACTTGATCAAGCCACTTGATCAAGACAACACGGCAGCTTCTCTACTTCTGAACTCTTCACAGGGGGCCGTTAAGGAGATAGAAGAAAACATGGTCACCGTTCGGGAAGCCAGAGAATGGATAGCAACAAAGGGGACTGAAGCTGAGGCATTCGTGGAGAGGTTGACTCTGGTTTATGGTCAGGCCACCGCCCTACTTTCTAGGCTGGCTGCTTTGGCAGAAGTATGGGATAACCTTCCGGATGTGCAAGATAGGATAATCCCTTGCCTTAGGATTCTGAAAGGAGTTCCTAAGCAGGAGCTGATAGACAGAGGTGTTATTGCAGCAGGAGCAACCTATGACTTCCACACCTGGTATTGGGCCTTGACAGCACGAGGCGAAGTCTTGGAGAGGGTGAAGGTTGATGGTATCAGATTGGAAGAACAGGTCAAAGAAGTTCAGGCCAAACTTCTCAACATGATTGCCGATATCCTGGATAAGGAGGCTCTACGAGAGAATGACCTGCAGTTAGAGGTTTTGAAAGGGAAGGTCCAAGAAGGCATCTTTGCCAGCACAGGACCTATTTTGAAGCAGGATTGGGCCAAATTGGCGAACTTCTTAAGCATCCGAGAGTCTTTTGAGAAGACCAAGCCAGAGTGGGAGGATACCTTTGCTAGATGCGCCGAGAGTGTGGATGGACTGGAATTCAGGATCGGAATGCTTCCTCAGGTCACCATGGATGAAGTTGCCTTGATCGTGTCCAGATTCATTGAACACACGGCAATGCGGGAGGATCGGGATGTAATTCCTTGAAAATAGCTCCAAAGCGCCACATCACCTTGTCAACTCTCTGTCTACTGAAGTCATTTTGGGAAACCCTAATTAGGGTTTATTTGTTTTAATCTTGGCCGTTGGCTCATTTTTAATCTGAGCCGTTTATTCAAATTCATGAACTCTATATAAACTTGATTGCTCTCATTTACAATTTGTGAAGTGAGTAGTATAATATTGTTGCGACAAGACTATTTCCGTCAATAAAAGCTCTAGTGCATGATTTGCTTAGAATCACTTTTGTTTTCAAATAGTGTGCAAGGTTTAATATTTCTCCTTCAACACTTAGAGTAGAATTAGATTAGCATTTCATTTATATGTTTGTTAAGTGGATGATAGATTTGATAGCAGTGGTAGATAAGATTTAGCTCATACTTTTGTCGAATGGATGATTTGTATTCGATGTGCAAAGTTAGTCTGAGCCATTAAATTGTGGATGCTTAACTTCTATTTGTTTTCAATTCAAACATGAAAATTATTATCACTTCCTTTGAAGATTGCACCCACTTTGCGTAGTTGTCCAAAGGAGGCGAAACAAAGTGTGGTTACCCTATTTTATCTCGTCACTGCCGTCTCTTGAGTTCTTAGGCGTAGTTTAGATTTCTAAACTCTTATCCTTTTGCCCTTTTTTTTGGAAAATCTGAAACACCCATCTAAAAGAGCCTCAATGATAAAACTGTCTAAGTCCCCGACTCGCGAAATGAATTTTTTGTAAGTCCCCTTGTGATTACCAGCAAATCACAACGCCCACTGACCTTGTCCATATGTCATAACTTGGCCAAAAGAAACATTGGAGTCATTGTATTATCTTCTAGGTATTTGCAATTACTTTTCAAGAGAGTATAAAGTGTCCTTGGGCATTTTATTCTGTGTATGGTGGCGTATTCAAAACACACACCAACAAGTCCAATTGCCAAAAAAAACCCAGCACTTAGGACAAATGCTTAAAACAAAACAACAACATTTTTTAACCCTTTTTCATCTACATTTTTGAAGCATGTTTGCAAAAAAAGAATGTAATGTCCCCTTTTGGAAAATTCCTAATTTTAGACCCACAAAACAATAATAATCACTAAAAACTGATATTAGTAATAATAAGTATCAACTTTACGGTAATATTCAAATTCATACATAAAACATTATAATATTGAGATCAATACATCATTAGCTAAAACATAATATTTAGATCCATAGTTCATAGCATCATTAATATTTGAATCCAAAATACCTTAATATCATTAATAATTATTCCAAGGCATATTCCTATAGTCAACCTTGCAAACCACAATCTCAAGGGTGGTTGCCCTTGTATTGTGAGAGCATGGAATAATTTTAGTTCCATTCCATCCCTTAGTCCCCTTTGGAGGCTGGCTGTCCTCAATCAAGCCCAAGAGCACGGAAGTGGATTTTTGGCCCATTCTGCTTCCTGGCCCAAGAGTATGGCAGAACCTCTAGTTCATCAATCTTGGGGTGGTATGCTTGATAAGACGCATGAAGGCTGCCCTCTTCAACCAAGCCCAAGAGCACGGAAATGAATTTTGGGTCCATTCAACCTCTCGGCCCACGAATATGGCAGAACCTCTAGTTCATCCATCTCAGGGTGGTGTGTTTGATATAACAAATTTCTATTCTTCAGTTCTCTTGACTCGGAAGGCTGAACGGCCTCCCTATTTGCAAGACTCTTCTATAAATTCAAAATAGATTGCCAAATGAATTTGCTATATTAATTGCTAATAAAATATCATTATGAAAATACAATGGATTAACATACAAGTAGCTGTAATAACTTGATTTCTACAATAATATATATACAGCTATTCCTAATTTATATTCTAAGATTATTCTTTAAACTTCTTTCAAAATAATATTCTTGCTGAAAATAATTTTCAGGTCCAATATAAATATATATATATATATCTTATGTTTCTTGCTTGCTGTTCCCAACTTTCTATCCCTTTCTTGGAATATTATTATATTTCCCTTCCATTTATTGCTTGGAAATTCCCTTTTTATCCTCTTCTTGAGAGAGTCACACCTCTTCGTAAAAACATTGCCTTGCAAGAGTCACACCCCTTCCTAATTAAGTGCTGCCTTGAAACTTGATTTATTATTATTACTTTTTGATTGTATGTCTTATTGGAACCACTTGCAAATGACATTCCTTTTTAATCCTAATTGTCCCCTTGCTAGGAGCGCTGCTTATTTATTTCCTTAACGCAGCGATTTCATAAGTCTGATTTCTTAACCTAGCGGGGAATGACAGATTTTTTTTTATTTCATTTTATCATTTAAAATTCAAAAAACTGAAAAAAATACATTGAATCACTAGACAATGAAAAAATCATTCTTTAATGGTTCAATGATCAATCATTCAGTATGTCAAAAAATCAGATTAACTTAGAAACCACCTTTGAAAAATAAATGAAAATAAAAACAAGCTTTGAGTTTTGCATTTGCAAAGGGAAACAATTAAAATAAGTTCAGTCAATTTAGTAATGTACAAAACGAGTTTTGCAGGAAGACTCTTCCTTTGCCTCTTTGTCTTCCTCTCCTTTCCTCTTCCTCTTCTTGTCATTTTCTTGTTCAGTGATTGTAAAACATTAACGGGCATTTGTTTTAAAATATTTTTGGGCTGGGGAGCCTCGGCAGGCCCTTCTTTTAAAAGCTTTGGTTGTTTTATAATGCCTTTTTTTTAATTGCACTGTTTTTTAATTTATTGTTTGCTGTTTTCGAAGGGTTTGACCTGGGGGACCTGGGGGATACCCTAATGTCCCTAGGATGATGAATGGATGTCATGATATCCCCTGGCTGACCCATGGATGCCAAGGTGACCCATTTATCAGACAAAAAAAGTGGATGTCCATTATATGTACTTGAAAGTTCCAGATAGGAGGCAGTGGGGGAAGGAGAGGACGAATGAATATTCCATCTATGGCCCCACATCCCCATGGATGCCAAGGTGACCCCTTTATCAGCCAAAAAAGTGGATGTCCATTACATGTACTTGAAAGTTCCAGATAGGAGGCAGTGGGGGAAGGAGAGGATGAATGAATATTCCATCCATGGCCCCACATCCCCAAAATATTCCGGATTGATAGCTAGGTCTTGGGGACATGTCCTTGGAGAATGCTGATATAAAATTTCTGATCCAATATAAACAACCTTACTGATTGAATTTGCATGCTTGCTAGTATGAAGTTTTTCTTGAAATGGATCAGAAGATTGAAGATGACTATAAGGACAGGGAGTGTGGTTAGATTTTGAGTCAAGTCATATCCTTGAATCCAGGGAATCATGAAGAGGCTGGAGCTACTCAAGCACCATTGTTCTTTCATTTTGCAAGATAATGACATACAGGAAACACCACATAGCACCTGGACGAATTTTACTTATTCTTTTACCTTTGATGCATCTGCAGCCTGAACCTGCAGACCCTTTTCCTTTATCAACCTTTCGGTTCATTTGCAAGTCAGGCCCTTCTTGGAGAATCTTCACTTTCTGGATCTATTTCCTCTTTGGTTAAATTCACTGACAGGGCTCATCTGCAGCCAAATTTCTACCAAATATTCCCATTTCATTCACTGTTTGCAGGGAGTATGGTTAGATTTTGAGTCAAGTCGTATCCTTGAATCGAGGGAATCATGAAGAGGCTGGAGCTACGCAAGCACCATCACCCTTTCATTTTGTAAGACAACTTACAGACAGGAAACACCCTGTAGCTCCAGGAAATTTTTGACTTATTCTTTTACCTTTGATGCATCTGCAGCCCAAGCATGCAGACCTTTTCCTTTATCAACCTTCCAATACATTTGCAAATCAGGCCCTTCTTGATCGATTTCCTCTTGGTTTAATTCAATGACAGGCCTCTTCTGCTGCATTAAGGCAGCCAGAATCTACCAAATGATCCCATTTCATTTACTGTCTGCAAAATCTCCTAAAGAGGCCATGGTTCTGGCCTTCTTTTCCTGGCTTGGCCTGTTCAAGACATGTCCCAGTAGGAGTCAGATTGAAAGGCTTAAGTACCAGTGAGACAGATCAGTTACCAGAAGGGCTTATGTTCTCCAAGGTTGTGGAAGGCTTGGGAACAGATGCCATAGTTCTTTATATGGAAGTTGTAAAAAGCAAAATGTATTTAATTTTAAAAAACATATTTATCAGGTGACCATGTTGATAGGTCTAATAGATCAATTGTTACAAAATTTCCTATATATGAATAGTGAGCTTGTAAGGATTAGTCTAATGACAATTTCAAGGAGCTTAAGAAAATGCTCCTTTAGCATTAATTGGTGAACATTACTCACTATTGTTTTCAGCTGTCCATAGAGTCTCTTTTGTTACTTCTGTAGTTTATAGTATAGCAGCAAAAATCTTTTGGGGAAAAAATTGGCAAGCCAAAAGTATAAGGTTTTTTCAAATATTTGGAAAAAATGAAGAAAAAATCAGATTATAAAAAAGCATAGAAAAACATAAAAAAAGAGAGAAAAATCTATATTTTTTTTTTATTTAAAGGATTTTTAATAGCATGAAAATATAGAGAGAAAATAAAAATAAGACAAGGCATCTAGGGTGGCAGTCCCTAGCATGGTCGAGGGGCAATGCCCCTTATAGGGGTCTAAGATTAGTGCCCCCAATGGGGTCAACAAGTAGTCTCTCACGGAGTTTAGGGGATAGTGCCCATAGTGGGGTTGATGGGTAGCACCCCTTGTAGGGGCTGGGGTAGCACCCCAGGCATACTCCTTGTTGTGATATAAGGTGGGGTCAAGGAGTGGAGCGCTTGCCACCAAGTTCAAATTAAAGCCTTTGAAACCACACAAACCTTTATGGGGCATGCTATTTTTCATAATTTTATCGTTTTTAACCAAGCTCCAAGACTCTTCCAAATCTTTCGAAAATATGCTTGACTTTCACACTTTTAGATTTGATTGTTTTCAAATTTTTATTCATTTAAAAACAAATTAGTTTACAAACCCTTATACTTAATCTACAAACAAAACATTTGGAGTCGATGAAACCCTAAATAAATTTAAATCCCATGATTATGCTTCGCACAAAATTTTTTCAATGTCAAAGAGCCTAAAGTCCATGTAACTAACAAGTAACCTAAATATTGATGAACACCAATAGAGGTTTCCAAATAAGGTAAAATGAATTTAAACAAACAACAAATTTTTTTTACTATTCCTAATATAGGAACAAGCATGGGTTTGGGGCCTCAAGTATGAGTATGGGTTTGACTTTGTATATATATTTCTAATATATGTTAATATATGATGTTATAAATTTTCATAATTTGTATATATATATATTAAAAATAAAGTATATAAATATATATAATTTACAATTAAAAAAAACTTATTATTTCATAATTCGTGTACATTTATAATGGTGACTTATTAACTATGCTGAAATTTTAAATAAAAGCCAGGCTTCTAAAAACAATTGAGTGAGTAAACTGTAATATTGGGATAGGCTAAGGACTTTTCCCATCTCTCTACTTGGCCAATAGGAGAAAGTCCTACATGTATTACCTTATCATTATTGTAAGCATGGGTTAAGGGTTGCGGCATGTGTTGGATCCAAGTCCATAATTTACTAATTGCAGGGCTAGGTATTAGTGTTCTGCTGATGCTGATTCTGTTGCACACAAGAAAAAGCAATATTGGAAAACGTTGATCACAAAGTAGAACAGATTAAAAATATTGTTGAAAATCAGTGCACAACTTTAACACAACTTTAACACATGTAGACTGGAAGAAATCAGTCAACAAATGTTTACCACAATATTTTGAGAAAATATCAGGGGGAAATCTCTAGCAATGGTGTTTTGCGATTTTCATGATTATAATTACATGTTTTTGGTTATTTCTCATAGTAGCCGGATATGCCCCTGCCCCTCCCTGAGCGCGCGTATCCCCGTATCCAATACGGATATGCGTACGATACACCGCAGATACACGTTGGATATCGTACCCACATGTGCCCTTTTTCAAAATATCTGACAAGAATCTTCCTAAACTTAATCTTAAAAAATTTCAATTGTGCAATTTTCTTTTTGTTTTGTATAAACAAAACTTGGACCAAATAAGGAAGACAAATGAATGCTTTTCTATTTAACCGACCCATTCTTCTAGGTCTTCTTCCAGTGCAACTCTACTATTTTTTTGGTGTTTTAATTTTCATAGATTTAAAAAAGTTTATTGTTTATAATTTAATATTTATATTATGTTGTTTAAACATTAGAAATTTTGAAAAAATTAAAATTTATTCTTTAAATATAAATAAAATTTATTAATATAAATTTAATTGTTTATTCTTTACTAAATTATTAATGTTTAAATTTTAATATTATTTAATTTATATTTACTTATTTTCTTTTAAAGTAATGAAAATCTCCTCTAATAACTTAGAAAATATACGTGTATGTGTTTTTTATGAATGTTGTATCCAGCTGTATCCATATTGGGGGTCTTAAAAAATGGCCGTATCCGTGTCCATGCAACTTTGTTATTTCTGCTTCTTTGGTTTTATAGAGCAAAACTTCATTGCTACTCCACTTTTTTGTTGTCTTTAGGTAAATATGGGGAATGTTCCTAGTGTTTTTCTAGAGCATTTAAAGGTGACAAAAACATTTACCTGGCTGTCTAAGTTTTCATGTTTATTCCTGTAAACAATAATATTTTATTTATGTTTGTATGTGTTTAAGTCATCAATTTTCCAGAAATCATCTTCTTTCCAAAGTTGCATTACTATTTGAATCACAGAGGTGATTGAGGAAACAAAAATGGAATATGTACATGAGGACAATTCTCTGACAATTATGTCTAACCTTTGACTTTGTATAAAATGCTATGCTCCATGGGGTTTAGGGGACGGTGAGTACCCGGTACGTCGGGACGAGTTTCTGGTATGGGGGTACTTTTGGGTCATTTTTTAGGGGACGGCAAGGGATGGCTGATAAAAAAAAAGGGAAATTTTTAAAAATATAGATAAATTTCAAATGTTCATAGCATAACATTGATAAAGCATTCATTCTAGACATTGTATAAGCTTATTACATATCATTAGACTTGAATTGAGATTTCACATGAGAAGCAATAAACAAATTAACAGAATTCAAATGCTTTTCATTATCAATGTGCATACATATCATATAAGAGTCTGATAATTATAACCAAAATGCCCAAAGGCTCAAAGTCTCAACTATGAAATGACATGATAAACATAAAACTAAGAAAATATATCGCTGTCCAGTGTCCCTAATCAGCAAAAGGTAGGTCTAAATCAGCATTGCCCTCGTCATCGGAGCTTATATATTGCTAGTCCCCTAAAATTTGGCCAAAAGTCCCCTGGAAGTTTTGGGTACTTGGAGGGCAAAAAGGGACGGCTAGGGTACGTTTCCTAGCCGTACCCGCGTCCCCGTTTTGTACCCGGTACGGGAAGGGCAAAAAGCATAGGGGACGTGTCCCCGTGGAGCATAGATAAAATGACATGAGGCAAGCACCTCAGACTCCACACAATCAACATAACACAGATCCTCTTGGGAAATGCTTGAGTGACTGGTGTCCCTACCAAACAGCTCCTGCTTAAAGACAAATTACATTAAACCACAAGAGCCAGCAACTTGCAAAGGATCAAATGCACATGGATCTGGGAAAGCAAGCATATCCATTTTTGTGCATACACTAAGGTGGCTCTTCAGTGGGGCCTATCATGGTATGCTCTCCACTCCCATTCCTCATTACCATGGGAAGTGGTCTCTTGTTTTTATTCATATGAATTTCAGCATCATAAATATATATGCTGCTCCTTATGGAAACACTACAATTGTTTTTCTAGATCAGCTAAGAGATTGGGTCAAAGCCAGTGTAATTCAGAAAATAATTTTGACAGGAGATTTTAATGCTATAAAATCTCCCGAGGAGAAAAAGGCATGTGGAGATTTAATAGTAGGTTTGCAGATGTCTTAATATGTCTTATCGAGGGAAATGGAATGATTGATACGGGATTTACTCAAGGAAATTTCAACTGAACAAATCATAAAAGGGGAAGACAATATATGACTGAAAATTTCAGATCAAATAATTTTCTTACCACAATGAGTTTCAGCTGGTACCCTGGGGCCTAATCAATGCATGGGTCACTGGTTCTACTCTCTTGGATTGCTGGTCAAGAAATCATACCTTAGTAGCAGCAGGAAAAATCAGAATTCAGGTTTGAAAGTATGTAGCTAACTCATTGGGAATTTCAAGCCGATGTTGCCCGGTCATGGGCAGAGTTTCAAAATAACATAGGTCAACCAATGTAAAAATTTGTGAATAAACTAAATTATTAAAATTCCAGATGAAAGGGTGGAATCAAAATGTCTTTAGGTAACACTTTTGCTTAGTTCAAGAGGAAACTACAAGACTAGCTCAAATACAAAAGGACATCAGAGAAATGGGTCCTGTGAAATGATCAAGAGAAATAGGATCACCAAAGGAGATACCAGCACGACTTTTCTTTGAGGAATATTTATTGAATAAGCATCATTTTAACTCTCCCCAAGGATGAGCATTCTTGCCAATGAATTATTTGAAGAGCCCTTGAAAACTACAGCTTATGCAACAGGCTTTCAGACAATTGTTAACACAGGCAAACAAGCCATAGAAAAACAGTAGCCCAGAAAGGGCTCATAGAAAATTGTCCAAGAGCAGTGTGTGAATCTGAAAATGAACAAATACTGAGGCCAATAATGGATGAAGAATTGAAGAATTATGTGTTCATTCAATATGGATAAACCCTTGGGACTGGAGGGATTTTCAGCTCTGTTGATGCTCTGTTCTATCAACAATCTTTGGAAATCATCAAAAAGTATTTGCTCTAGGAGAGATAAACATGAAGAGCACACAGAAAATATTGAGGCAGGGGGGTGTGAATCAGTATTTTAAACTTTTGAAACTTAAAACTATCAGAATCAGCAAAGTAAAATGGGAAGAGTAAGCATAAGACAAGATGAACACGGATTTCATGTGGAAAACTCTTTCGGTTAAAAAACCACGGCAGAACTATGCTTATATTCACTTTTAAGGGAACCAACCTAGATTACAAAAGTGAGCACCAACTCCCTTAAAGCACCAACTTCAGTGTGAGCACCAACTTACAGAAGATTATCACAGCACTGCAACATTGATTCATGACATTGACATACGTTCTTCACATCAACTGATACAATCATGCTTGCATATAAAAAAACCTCCTTTCAGACTCTGAAAATTCTGTATTCAAAGATATCAACTTCATCCACATCAGTACATTAAATCTTCCCTTTATAATTTGTTCATGCCAAAAACATATAAACAGATTTCTCACTCTCAATCCTTTATTGTAAATGCTGTTTAAAATTCATACTCTTTGCAGTCCTCTTCATGTGACCAAGAAAAATTCATATTTTGCTATATCCAGAAGACTAGAGATTAACTTCTGTGTTCATTTCCAACTAACTGAGCAAACTCCAATGAAAGGTCACTGTATTAGTTTCGATGAAGACCTGTAACTTTTCTTTACACATAAGACCACACAAACTTTCACAAATGTCTAAAGCTCCATATAGAGGCACACCCTCACATTCATGGCTTTCACATCAGAAATAATGGCACGGCTTGAGATTAACTATCCATAAACAGAGCACGTCTCAGTAACATTCACGTCCACAGCTCATACCAGAAAGAGAAGTAACGATAGATTTTTGAGACTGAGCACAACTATTGTTTCTCACACACACGCACAAACTCAAACTCATTCATTGAGGAATGAACACAAACACATCTCCCGTCCTCAGAGAATAAACCAAGATAATAACTTCATCAGACAAAAGAAAATTTCACTCAGCAATCTTTATGCAATAGCTGAATTATATTCATCAGTAATTAATCTTCTGAGCATCCATGGCATCACACATAATCTCTTCAGAAAACTCGTCAAAATGAAGAACGGAAATCACAAGTAATTCCTCACGAACCTGCCTGCAATCTAAGCACCCATCAATGCAGAATGTCTTCATTAATTTGTGAGCAAATTAAGAATAAGAGCCCAAAACGGCAAAAATAAGGATACACAACATCCTGAAGAGAAAGATCTGATGAAAATGAGAGGCCACAAAAGACAATCTCACACACCAAGTCATTCACGAATCCACACTATTCATTCTTTATGCCACCACAACCACAGCGACTTAAAAAGAAAACTCATCATAAATTGTTGAAGAATAAAAAACTGCCTTACTGAAACGCCATGAAGACCATTTAGCACAGCCACGATTCCATAAAAATATGCAATTAAGAAGTTTTTAAGAGCCAGAAAAAGAATTAAGACAATGTGTTAATTGCTGGCCATCCCACTACACACAACTACATCCAAGAGATTCACACAGCCAGCACTAATAAGTTTCCATATGAAAATAGGACTTCAATTTTGTCTGGCATAATTCAGACGAAATTACCTGTAGCCGAAACTCAAAATAGATGAGCCGCCCACTAAGAGCTGTCGACAACAATAGAGGAATCGTGCCTTTGAATTGCGTCAGAAACGTTTGTATTAGACCACCCACAAATGCTTGACTCGACCCTAGACAAGTCAAAACTGATTTGGCACCGACAAGTAAATCTGACTTGGCATGTTAAAATTTGACTCCTTTCACATTCCACTTGGCACTGAAACAGAAATCAATTATAAGATTGTCAACCATATTATTTGCATTTCATATGAGTATCATTTGAGTTGACAAGGAGGCGTCCACACAAAAAACTCCAATAGTTTCAAATCTATTCCAAGGTGCATTACTCAGCACATAAGGTCATCGACCAGCTGATAAGGAGTCACAAAGAAGCTGATATAGTGTACTACAATTGAAGTTAATACATACTCAGCATATATAATACCATGTCCTGCAATATATTTCCATGTCTCTATGTGGATCGATTCAATGCTCACAAACTTGGTAAGCTAAAACCAAACCTTTGACATCAATGACAAAATATTCAACAAAACAAACACTAAGCAAGATATATGTCACCCAATTGGCTCTGATCTCAAAAGTGACCTAGCCTGATTCAATGGATTAGCATCAATCAATTGCACTCTACAATAAAGCTCAACAATCAATCAACCTTAGTTTGTGGAGATAAATAATATATAATATCATGATGGTTCAGGAATCTATTCACAACTAAAAATTTCAGAATAGACCAGTTATTGTGTTGAAATTGGACATGTCAAAGACTCTAGATGCACCTAAATCAAAATACCAGGTTGTTGACTCAACTAATTGATCTTGCGATGCACAAATCTTTTTGTCACTTCTTGTTCCTTAATACTTTTAGCAACATTATCTTGCTTTGATAGTGAGTGGCATGCTGTCTTGCTCTTTCTTTTCGGATAATCTCTTAAAATGTCTAGGCTCATTATATTAAAACTAAAACATTTTTATTTTGACCTCTTGGACGTATTGCACTCTCTATGGATTACAAGTGTTGTACCTACCTTTGCCCTTGATCAGTGCATTATATGCCCTCTCTATGGTGTCTAAAGTTGATGCCTTCAAATTTTCAATTGATCCTGTCTTTGCTGCAAGAGAATTGTTGATAACTTTACAAAGTGAGTGCTTTTCTGCAAAATGTGTAAGACCAAATGCATCATAGGATGATGGCAAGGTTTGTAAGACCAAAGTTAACATATCTTCATCATCTATTGGTTTATCGATAGTAGGCAACTGATCACTAAGATCCTTCCTTTGCAATGAGTATTTGGCACTTGATCCTCCTTCCTTGAATGATATGTACGGTTGTGCCTTTGTAGTGAATTATGAATGGATGCACTTCTGCTCTTCAGTCCTTACATGCATCTGATCAGAATTGCTACTAAGAAATCTTTGCCTAACAAGTCTGCCAACCAACTTTATTAATGTTGTCTCAAACTCCATGTCAAATAGCGAAACAAAACACTTCCATTCACACTGTATAATTTTGAGCTGATTTTGATCCCTTTGTGTTTCTTGCAATCCCATACTACAGCATATCAATTCAAAGTTCCTCCGGCAACAAAAATAATCTTCAAATTAACTTGTCATTTAAAAGATATGTCCAAAATATGGATAGGTATCCAGGGATGTTTTCGATGGTGGATATGAAAATTTGTAGAAAACAAAATTTATGAAGGCTTGATAAATTGCCAAACAACTACAATCAGCTTCCTCCTTCAGTTTAGATCAACATTACTCTGGTAATGACTATGAAAACACACAAGCTTTCTTAACCAAACTGTGAAAAATTGAAAATATATTTGCATATTGTTCACTTATATAATCTCACATGCCATACTAAACTTCACAGCTTTGTAATCAAAAGATTCTATGCTTTCAAATAGAAGATGTAATCTACCTTATTTCAACAAACTTATTCGATATAATGCAATGTTAGACATAAGGGTGGAAGCCCCAAAAATAGTGGTATATCCCCTGACAAAGGTTTGTGCAAACAGTTGCAAGTTGTCACGCTTGAAGAATCCTGGCTTGGTCTCAAACCAAAAGTAACACATTTTTTTTGTTTTTGGTTAAGCTTCATATGTTTTGGTTCCTAATACCCAAAGGAGTAAACTAAATTTTAAGAGCTTCAGATATTTCTTTGCTGGGTAGTGAATAATCTAAAGCACATAAACTCATTGATGATTCTGTTGACAAAATTATAATTAGTTGGGATATTAACAGTGTAGCCGGATATGCCCCTGCCCCTCCCCAGGCGTGTGTATCCCCGTATCCATATCGGGATACAGATACGATATGGCTTGGATACACATTGGATGCTGTATCCGCACATGCCTAAAAACTTTGATTTTCCAACCATGCCGGATACTATATGATTTGATTTTCAAAAAAATTGACGTGAATCCTCCTAAACTTAATCTTAAAAAACTTCAATCGTGCAATATCTTTTTTATAAAAAAACCTACACCAAATGAGGAAGACAAATGAACGTTTTCTATTTCAGCAAACCATTTTTTTTGGGTCTTCTTGCAGTGCAACTCTACTATTTTTTTTTTTTTGGTGTCTTAATTTTTATAGATTTAAGAAGGTTAATTGTTTATAATTTTATATTTATATTATGTTGTTTAAATGTTAGATATTTTAAAAAATAAAATTTATTCTTTAAATATAAGTAAAATCTTTTCATATATATTTAATTGTTTATTCTTTACTAAATAATTAATATTAAAATTTAATATAATTTAAATTTATATTTACTTATTTATTTTTAAAGTAATGAAAATCTCCCCTAATAACTTAGAAATTTGTGTTAAATATATGTGTGTTTTTATGAACATAGTATCCAGTTGTATCCATATCGGGGGTGTTAAAAATGGCCGTATCTGTATCTGATACCATATCCGTATCCGCGTCCATGCAACTTTGGATATTAATGTAAAAAATGTAGAAGCTTTCTCTGATTATATCTCTAACTAGCTAGTTATAAGTGATCAGTCTAGAATTAGTGTTGTTCTTCTTTGCCAAATGAGATTACTCTGCTGCTGGTGTCTCTGATCACACAACATAAAAGACCAAAGTAGTATTCTTCCAACAAACATAACAGACATTAGTCTACTCGATTATATCTGATTTATCCAAAGTTGCAAGATTCAACACAATTTCTGTCTCAGTATGTGTATTGATGTTCTTGGTATGGGTACAAATGCAATATGGCATGGGTACAAGACCTACCCTTATCTTTAAAAACTAGTCTTTTTTCACTTTGCTCAACTCATTCACATTTGATGGTTATGCTCTTGGTTTTGTATCCTATCAAAAGATAAAAAATAAGATTAAAAAACTTGCAAAAACCCTAATGGTCAAGAACTGAAAAAACCTTATCTGTTTAAATATGCAGCTTGGTTGCTTCTAAAATCACACAAAAAAGACATTCTTAGTTTCTGAGCAGCAGGAGTTTGTGAGTAGCAATTTTTTTGAGCGTTTGAGGTAGATGTTTTGTTCCCCTGTTTCGATTCCCACCTGAACCTCTTCCATCTATGTTTTTGTTTAAAATCTACATGGCTTGACAGTAATGCATCTTTAGCTACGGCTTAGGATACATTGCTTGCTACCAAGCAATGCATAATGTTTTTACTTTTTAATAAATTTATTTTATTAAAAAAAAGCTATGGGGATTTTTAAAACTCAAAACCTCAAGAGCTAGCTATAAAATTCAAAACCTAAGAAGTTCTCAGTTTAGCTTTAAAAATGATTTATTAATTATTATTTATTTAAAATTTTACTATGCTATAGTCATATTTCAGGTTGTACTTTTAAATATTTAATAATTTGTTATTTTTTAATATTTCATTAGATGGGTTTTGCTACCAAACAATGTATATTGCTTTTAATAAATTTATCTTAAAAAAAAATGAAGTCATGGAGATTTTTATAACTCAAAACCCAAGGAGGTCTTAGTTTAGCTTTAAAAAGGATTTATAAATTATTATTTATTTTAATATGCTGTAATCTTATTTTAAGGTATACTTTTAATTTTTTAATAATTATTTTTTTCACTACTTCTTTAGATACGTTTTGATTATTAAAATAATACTTTAAAATAATATTTAAATATCTATAATAGTTGATATTAAATATTTTTTTAATGTTGAAGTTATATCCATAAACATCTTGGAATATAGTAAGTAGCACAGAGTCTATATTACTTCTCAGGTGTGTATAAATATGTTTCCTGTATCTGTGGTAGGGGACCTTGAAAAATAGCCATATCATATCTGTGTCCATGGAACTCTTGAGTTTATATAATGTTAAGTTCTGTGGAAGCTTTCATTGTTGAGGGAAAACAGATTACTTCCCTAAATAGGTCTCTTCCCAGGACTGCAGTTCCAAACTGGATGTATCAGGTGAATGCTCCTGCTTCCATGGATGACCAGGAGTCTGAAGTACCTGCACAATATTTTTATGCCCCCAGGGATGGTGTGGAGACTGGCACCGATGCCTAGTTCTGGAGGTTCTTGGATTAGTAAAATCCCTGATTTGTAAGGACTAATGTCAAACATGGGCAGTTTCTTTGGTCTACAAATGTATGTTCTTTGTAAGTTTGTTGCTCTAGTTGAAAAACAATTGCATACACTTATTCACCAGGCATCTGTTTTTTAAAATTGTATGCATATTTTTGAAAGCAGGATAGGTTAGTCAATGCTTCTAGTAACAATGTAGCTTGCAATGTTTTATAGCTGCTTTTTGTTTCAATGTAGCATATCTTTTGCAGCTGATTTGCCACAGCCTTTGAATCAAGTCCAAATCAAGGTTTGGTCTTCTGTAATTGTTTTTACCTTTTAGTATAAATTATTAAATTGCCATTTTTATTAAAAATAAGCATTCTATTTATGGAGAAGTGGTGTTTCTGTCCTTCCTAGGCTTGTCCTTGAATAGGTTTATGTTGTCAGTATTTAGGATTGTTGTTGGTATTACTGTAAAGACAAAACTAAGCATCTGTTTTATTGCCATTGCAGCTCATGCGTGAAGAGTGGGAAAAATATTTGCTAGGCAAGTCAGAATTACATGGATTACGGACACATAAAAAAAAGAAAAATCAAGGACCTAAAGGATTTGGTATTTTGGATGGAAATATTCCTGTGGGACTTGGAGATAATTCCGAATCTAGCAGCACATATATGCTAGAACAGGATGCTTTACTTGCTGCAGCTGCTCAGGTTGCAGTTCATGACAAAGAGGTGATCCTTGTTGGAGATGATCTTTCTTCAGGCAAGGGAATAAAGGGCCAAGGGAGAGGGAGAGGAGGGAGAGGGGGAAGAGGGAGAGGAAAAGGGAGAGGGAGGAAAGCTACAACAGTGGAGATTCATGCATCAATAATGAAAGATCAAGGAAAGCAAGAAAGAAACAAAGTTGAGATGTCTAAAGAATCTGAACTTGCAAATATGACAAGTACAACAGGGACATTGGAAAGTAAGGGAACTTCTTCAGAGTGTGTCCAAAATATTGACGAGGTTGCTTTAGATGGCTCCAATGAAAATGAAAATGCAAAAAGAGCAGGGAAAGATTGTGATGATCCAGAAATCAACTTTGCTAAGCCTGTTCCTCTTGCACATTATTATGCCCTTGAAAATGATCGGCAAATACTAGATGTTGTAAAGCCTTCATATATTGTAGTTTACGATCCAAACATGGCATTTGTCAGGGAGATTGAAGTTTACAAGGCAGAAAATCCTGGAAAACCATTGAAAGTATACTTCTTGTTTTATGAAAATTCCACTGAAGAGCAAAAGTTTGAAGCAAGTATACGAAGGGAGAACAATGCATTTGAATCCCTAATCAGGCAGAAATCTCTGATGATGATTCCTGTTGACCAGGTCAGATTTTCAATCAAAGTACTCATCTTTTCAATCGGCATTGTAAATCATGATTTGCTATCTAGAGGCTTCTTTTGACAGGATTCTTTTTTATGTTTGTAAAAGACACTGATATAACTTCTTGGTAAACTCATTTTTATTATATTTCTAATTTCTAAGTAATAAAATGTTCACTTGCATCAATATCATGTTAAAGCACATTGAAATAACAGGAAGGAATACAACTGCGTTAGCTCGTCTTTCTAATATCATTAGGGCTGTGGCCTAATTCTATCCAACATGTTAATATTTTCCTTGGCTGCTTCAATGAATTTCATATGGATGAAAGTATAGAGCATGATAATTGTCATTATATACAGTGAGAGTGTGTTATACTATAATCAGATGTGTCATTTGCAAGTAAGACATTCATGCACTATGGCTAAAATGATATGTTTGAGAGGCTTTGAAGTTTTAGTGACCTCTTTATAGGCTTATACAAATTTGAGAAGTTTTGGCAGTATGCTGTGGTGGAAATCAAGATTAAAGATCTCCCATTTATTTATTGTGACTATTTGACCTAGAATGTATTATTTGTATAAACCTTTACCTGTAATATACTACATATACCTTTTTAGTGGGTGATCTTTCCCTGCTTTTTAAATTTATGAACAATTCTGTTTTTCCGGGTTATTCAAAAGAAAATTCTTTGGATCACACATCCCAAATTTCAATAAAGGCTTTGCTACTTCAATTTTCTACGTTCAAATGATATCCCAATTGAGTAAAACTCATAAATTATTAAATCCTGCTCACATATGATCCAAACCAATCATTAGCTATAGCGATCCCAAATTAGAAGGGGAAATTAATTGATTTTGAATGAGAAATGAAGTCGGAATAATAAGGTAATTATTAATTAAATAATCAAAATATTATTTAATTAATAATATGGCGAAGACTAAGTATTTGATCAATTATAGAAGAAATAATCGGAGTTGATGACAGGACAATTCTAGGTGTCTACAGTTTGTGTGGACTAATATAGGCACCTTTCCTGTCCCTTCTGGACTTCTCTGAGCACATAGGCAGAGTGAGTGCAACTAGTTGTTATTTGTGGTAGCCAGGATGGTTCCTCATATACCGCTTTACAGGTGAATAAATTTTGGATGTATTTTGTCATGTAAGGTTGTACCACGAAGGCCTATGATCAATGATTATCTCCTGATAAGGGGCTGATGAGTCTTGGGATCTCCCTAAAACTGTGTTGACTCAATGGACTGTTGAACAGAAAATGAAATGAATGAGCAGGGTTTTTGTCAGTTCTTCTTATGTAGGCATCAATATGCAGTTCAGGGTGGCTGAAAGGAACAGTTCCATTGGGGTTTTGGTGGGGTGGCAAATCCAAAAGGTCTTTGTTGGGTGCTAAATTTTGCATTGCACTTTCATGCATTTAATTTAAATTTACAGTGATTGATAATAACATGAACAACATTATTTTGAGCACTTAGTCCCAATTTGACATCAATGTATATGCGTTGTAATGCCTGGTTCGCTATTATGACTGATGATGGTTTAGTGGCCCTCCACAGCTAGTTATGTCTTGCAGGTGACAAATTGAAGTAGCTTGTGATGCTGCCCATGATTGGCAGAAGAGGTTGAATGATCATATTGTTTGATGATTAGGTTCTTGTCTTATAGTTTTCAGCTAAGTTACCGATTCGTTTTTGGATTCGGGTACGGGTACGCGAATCCAGTACGGGATTCGGCAAAAAAAAATTTGGGGTTGGGTACGGCTTGGATTCGGCAATACAAAAAACATATAAAAATCAGAAATATATACATATTTGCAGCAGTAATTGAGTTTAGAATACACCACCATATTAATAGTCTAATAACATAGCAAAAATACATCACCACTTTCATAGTCAAATATTAAAATATTAGTGATACTCAAAAGTCGAATGTCATGATATAAAATTATAAATTAAAGTTCAAACATAAAAATGTCAAGTGTTTACAATCAGCCATTATTGATCATTGATCAATCTGAATCATATGGGTCATCAAAAAAAGCAGCATCATCAGCATCATTAGATGTGTTTGGAGGCAAAAATTAGGGTTGGAATGAATATTTTATTGCTTAGAAATCAACTTTTGGTAAAACAAATAAAAAAATAGAAAAAAAAACACTTTTTCTGCTGGGTTCGCCTCAAATTCACCTCGGATTCGCCTGGGCGTATCTTGGACGAATCGGCAGAGGCGAATCGAATCTGCAGTGAATCCACAGTCAAAATTCCGAATCCTGTCTGAATTTGACCCGAATCGAACCCAAATTTCGAATCCGGTACGAATCGTATCGTATCCGAAGGCTGGGAGTGGCGAATCGGTAACTTAAGTTTTCAGCAAGGACTGGTGACTGGATTGCTATGATTTTTGTTGTGTAATGTTCAGTGAAGGGATTTGTGGAGGTGCTTTTGTTGAATGGTGCAGGATCACACCTCCTTTCTCTTATATGCTTCTAATCATTTAAGAATGCTGGAAATGCCCATAGATACGCTTTCGTCAATTGAGTTGCAAATCAATATTATGGCATGCATTCTTGATTAGTTGTCTTCTTTAAAGTAAATTAATTATCTATTAAAAAAATACAAAAAATGGTATTGTGTAGTTTAAAGGAACTTAAGTCCTTACAGATATTAATTTGTGGTTCACTTTTGTAATAAAGAACTTGCTATTCCTCCAAGACACTTTTTTGAGATAGGGTTTACTTGGTGTGAAGGTGTGGGTTTGAGAAGAATACATACAATATGGACTGCAGAGACATGGGTGTGCAAGGTATAGAGTATATTTGGCATTTGCATTATATATAAACGTCACATCAATGCATCCATGTATTATACAAAACATTGGTAAATTGATGTATTTGTGCAGTTACAAGTATATGCCAGGTGCATTGTTTAGATATTGGGTGCACACACCCTTGCAACAATTATTTGAGGTGTTCTGTATAGTTGTTGTAGGTTGACCAGGCTTCCTGTTCAGTAAGTTATTAAATTTCAAAAGATCTGGGTATAATGCTTTTTAAAGTAATTTCAGGAGTCTCAATTTCTTACCTAATGGTAATCCTAAGTAGTTAAGGACAGTCATAATCCCTAGGTTTATGCAAATTTAAACTCCCTTAAGTCTTTCTGAACATATTAGTAATTTTTGTAATGGAATAAGCTGTATTCATCTCTGTAATGTGCAAGAGACCGCCAAAGAAAATTAAGTTTCTACTTGCCAGTAATTGATCTAAAGACTGATTGACTGCTTTCATTTTAACATCTGTTTGCCCTCTTTTAGATTTCATCTTGCACTGATGTTTTCTGCTCTTTTATGTCTATGGGTATCAGGATGGAAGGTGTCCAGGTCCAAATGCACCTATGGAACCAATATCAGGTGTATCACAAAATGCATTAACCAGAAAGGCAGGTGGAAGGAAGGCACCAGAGAAACAAATACAGGTTCATTATATTTTTTGGGATATTTGTTTGTCAACAAGATCCAATATCAAAACCATTTGCATACAGATGTTTTTATTTAATTTTAATTTTTTTGTGGTGTTTCTTTGTCAACAAGATCCAATATCAACATCATTTGCATGTATGGGAATAACTTGCATCCAATAGAATGAAAATGTTTTGAAGTGCAGGTTATAGTTGATATGCGTGAATTTAGGAGTAGTCTCCCAAGTGTCCTCCATCAACAAGGTATGAGAATTATTCCTGTAACCCTGGAGGTGGGTGACTACATTCTATCTCCGGATATTTGTGTTGAGAGAAAAAGCATTGCTGATCTTATCAATAGCTTTTCCTCTGGCCGCCTCTACCATCAGGCTGAAACAATGACACGTTACTACCGCATACCAGTGCTACTCATTGAGTTCTCACAAGACAAAAGCTTTTATTTTCAGGTAATTTAAAGACAGTTGATTCTATAATTGTACTGCATTTTCTTAAAAGTTTTCAGTTCCTTATCTGGTTGACAAATACATTTTCTTTTATGTTTTGCTTGCAGTCTGCAAATGATCTTGGAGAGGATATTTCACCATTCAATATCATATCAAAACTTTCCCTGCTTGTTCTGCATTTTCCCCGGCTCAGACTTGTGTGGTCTCGTAGCTTGCACGCAACTGCAGAAATATTTGCCTCACTTAAAGCAAATCAAGATGAACCTGATGTGAGTACGGCCATGCGTGTTGGTGTTCCTACTGAAGATGGTCTGATTGAAGGAGATATAAGGTGAAGCTAAATTCGTATTTGTATCTGTCATTAGCATTTGTATAGTAAATGGCATTAACATACTTGTATACTGAATTCAGAGCTGAGAACTATAACACCACAGCAGTGGAGTTTCTGAGGCGCCTTCCAGGTGTAACTGATGCTAATTATAGATCTTTAATGGATGGTTGTAAAAGCTTAGCTGAGCTAGCTCTTCTTCCTTTGGAGAGACTTGCAGAATTAATGGGAGGACAAAGGCCTGCTCGAATGCTGCGTGACTTCCTAGATGCAAAGTGCCCCAGTTTGCTGTAACATAATGCATTCAATAAGGAAAGAGTACAATTTATTCATATTTTATTTATTAATGGGATTCAAAGGCCCACCAATAATAACTGATGCAAAGTGTCCCACTTTTATGTAACTTTTTAAAAGTGGAAAAATGTGTCATTCATATTTGATTTCTTCGAGATTCCAAAAGTTTCGCATGGAATCTCTTGTACTATTTTCACATTAGAATACCCTGTACACAACTCTTTCTAGACTGGTAGAAGTTTTTATTCTTGGGTATAACTGTTGTTTGCCAGTATCCTTTTCATTTCCTTGATGAGAATTCCACCAATAATAGAAGAAAACTAAGTTTTGGTTGTAGGGAAATCAATACAAATTGCATTCAGATGAGGGGGACAATGGAAGGACACTTGTTATGTATCGATATGGTTCATGAGGAAAAAGTGCATTATTTAATTGCTCCAATCCTTTGTCACTGGTTTGTTGCTGAAATTCCCGTGGACTGGGTCTGGTTCAAACGTGGTCTAGGTCTTGGGCTCTGATAAATGGACCTAGATTCAACTGGGTCTGTTGCAGGGCGAAACTGGGTGAATTAATGTCTGTTTAGTAGGATCCATACAGAACGTGGGTGAATCCGTCGGAAATAGTTTTTTTAATTTTTTCTTTTCTTTATGTTTTAATTTAATGTTGACTAAAAAATATACAACCACGAGCCCTAATCTATAAGTGCTTTTTAAACCATTTGAAACACTAAGCAAATTTATTTTATCTCATTTTGAATCAAAAGACAAAAACCGAATACATTTCCTAAGCTTTCATTCTTTTTTTTCTGTATCATATATAAGAAAGTCACAAAAAGTTACGGAGAAAGTATCAACGAGATTTACAGAGGCAAGAGGCCAGGCCTCGCAGCAAGAGTATCAAGACTTAGTCAAAACAGTTATAGACAAAAGATTACCAGTAGGTAATCATAAACTTAAATTAAAATATCTTCATGTGTGTCAACCCAAGCTGTCCACCTCATAGAGCCCTCCATCCACACAATTTTTTTGTTCTCCTGGAGCTGAGCAAGCATGAGGAATTGGTCCTTGGCATTCTTTTGGTTCTTAAGCTCCTTTATGAACGTTTTGCAGGTCCTCTCGAAGAGTTGCAGGTTATCCACATTTCTCCTCCATTCGTATCCATTCTTCATCTCATAAATGAAGAAGGTGGCGTGTCCCGTCTTCAAGGACCTCTTCAGTTTCTTTCTATCCAGCATCATGGTAATATGAACCTGCAAGAAGATTTTAAAGTATGTGAGTTTTCAAAAAGACTTAGTAAGAACCTTGGGGGTGTTCTGAAACCTTTCTTTATTTCTGCATTTCCAAATCTGCCAAAGGACAATAGAAGAGAGAATGTTCCAAAACAGATTAGTATCCTTATTAAGCCCATCAATATGCCCAGTGATGATTTCAAAAGTATTAATAATCATAGGATAATTGATGCCAAACATTTTCCAAATTTCTTTAGCAAAAATACAGTCTAAGAGAATGTGCCTTCTTGATTCAGGCATTCTGCATAAGTTACAGTACTCAGTAGCAGAGTTGTCTTTTCTAATTGGGAGTTTGTCAAGAATTGACAACCATTTAAAGCATTTTATTTTAGGTTTTATAGATCCTTTCCAAAGAATATTAAAGTAGTTCTTCCAGGAGAGATATCTAGGGTGGTGTACCAGATAGTATTGACATGATCAATGATGGCATCATTATATCCAATCACCTTGTATACGTTTTTGGCTTTGATTCTAGATATAATGGTCCCATCAGGCCATTTGCAGTTTAGTATCTTTGAGAGTCCACATGGCAAGTAGAGGGAAGGTTCTTAGTGGCTTTAATGATCATACTATAAGTTTTCTTCTGGGAGGTCAGGATATTATATTTGCTTCTGAGGTTTTCCCAACTAATTAGCCTGTCTTGGTCAAAGAGGTCAGCTAATTGGGAGAAACCCCTATTATTCCAGTATCTACCAGAGCAGCCTTGGGAAAGGGCAAGGGGTTTGCCATAGGCCTGAAGGTTCCACCAGATGGATCTTTCACCATGAAGAAGACAATCATCATGGAAGGCCTTGTTAGTAATAAAGCTCTTAACATGATTCCAGGCTTTCCATATGGACTTAAAAACGGTAGATCCATGCACAAAAATAGGAGTTAAAGATTACTATTACACAATTGGAGTTAAAGATTGATCTTTGCGAGTTTCGAAGCAGTTGGATTGCTATTCCTATGCATGCGCAAGAACCCATTTGCTACCAAATATTGCAGAGGAGGGTTTTTGGAAAATAGATTTGTGATTTTTTCATTTTTCTGTACTTATAGTCTTTCTTATTTGGCTTTTAGATTCTTGATTACTATTACACAATTGGAGTTAAAGATTGATCTTTGCGAGTTTCGAAGCAGTTGGATTGCTATTCCTATGCATGCACAAGAACCCATTTGCTACCAAATATTGCAGAGGAGGGTTTTTGGAAAATAGATTTGTGATTTTTTCATTTTTCTGTACTTATAGTCTTTCTTATTTGGCTTTTAGTATTTTCTTTTTATATTTATTTCACTCACCTGTTGCCATATGTATGATAGTTAGATCCCTCGTTTTTCTCGCCATCTGCGTGCAAACTTTGCCTTCCGTAACTCTGAGTTCCGTAAGGGCACGGTCCCATGGAGGGGGGCTTCCTAAAAAATTTCAGTGTGTGTTGCTTAGATTTTTTAGGAATATTTTAAAGCTAGTGGTCCCATGAATTCAATTTTGCAATTCAGTTTAAAAGTTTGAGCTCCAAAATTTAAGGATCGAATGGAGTGTTTTTGGTAAAAATTAATAAATAAATAAAAATTCTCTCAGTTTTAATTTTTTTTAGGAATTTTAAATTTTAAATGATAGACAAGTGGCAGAAAAACTTTCTAAAAAATTCTTAAGTTGTAGGGGCAATTTCTAGCCCCACCTCAATTTCACCGCTGAAAGATTCATTTCTAACAGGTAGGGGTTCTTATTTTTGTGGAAAAGATTCTAATAAATCTCATAGCACAATTTTTTTTTCTTCATGGGACGACTTGATCCATGAAAATAGAAACCCAAGCCCCCCCATGGGACCATATAGTAATTCTGCCTTCCGTATAATGTAATATATAATTGATATAAAATATAATGCAAAAGATATTTACTATATGATACTTGGATAATACACATAGTAATTATATATTGCATTATATTTATATATTAATTTAATTTGTATTACATAAAAATATATTATGTATTTTATCTAAAATTAGTTCTTAGATAATAATTACTATATGTATTATCCATGGATGATGTATGGATGTCGAGTGCATCTAATTAATTCTAAGGTAAATGTTAAAATTAAGATATCATATTTATCTAGAATAGGTTATAGAGGTATATGTATAATTTTAAATGTCTATTATATTTATTTCAGTGAAGCAATGATAGTACCTTTATTCTATTATATATATACCCTTATAATCTAAAACATTATACATATACCTACATTATAGAACAAATATATCTTTCATTTCTAGTATCACCTTCTAAATAAATAAAAATAGTTCTCTAAATCCATAATCTATTATAATTCTACTTTATAATTATTGCATGATACATTTCTAAAATTATAAAATTATACATAATAATTTTAGTCTAGTAGTATAATGTGAGAATTAGTTTAAGTACTCTAATGTTGAATAACCTCTTGTTGAAATAATACTCTAATAATGTGAGGTAACTTGTTGAATGTTATACTTAGGTTAGTAGACTTTGCATGATGGGAATGTCTTACATTAGGTATTATTTCTACCATTCAAAATAAGAAGGTTAAATAAATAAAAATAACTCTTTAAATAAAATAAAATAATTAAAAATTAAAAATTTATGTATTGTATATAATAAATTATTTTTTGATTTCCAAAAATAATATATTAAACATTAATTATAATAGTAATATAAAACTATTGTAATTAGATTTATAAAATAAAAGGATAAATTCAATTAAATATTCCTACATTATTATTTTGAATGGTGTGAAAATTCATAGTGATTTTATTTTATTCTCTAAAAAAGAAAGAAATAATTTTCATACACATTTTAATAAAAAATTATGTAAAAGACAATGAAAAATCTCAAATCTCTTTTACATATTTTATTTCTAAAAATGAATATCTTAGTTTTAACATTTAGTTGAGAACTAAAAGTAAAACAAGTAAATAAAATAAAATAAATAAAAATGATTCTTCAAAGAAATATAAAATAACTTTTAAATAAATAAAAATACTCTTTAAATAAAATAAAATAATTTAAAAGGTTAAAATTTATGTATTATAAATAATAAGTAAAATGATTAAGATATTTATACAATCTATATTAATTTTATTATTTTAACAAGAGGTTATTCAACATTAAACTACTTAAACTAATTCTCATATTATACTACTAGACTAAAATTATTATGTATAATTTCATAATTTTAAAAATGTATCATGCAATTATGAATTTAGAGAAACATTTTTATTTATATAAAAGGTGATATAAGAACATACTAGAAATGAAAGGTAATATATATGCTTCACATGAAATAAATATAATAGATATTTAAAATTATACATATACCTCTATAACCTATTTCTAGATAAATAGGATATCTTAGTTTTAACATTTACCTTAGAATTAATTAGATGCACTGGACATCTATACATCATCCATGGATAACACATATATTAATTATTATCTAAGAACTAATTTTCAATAAAATATATAATATATTTTTATATAATACAAATTAAATTAATATATAAATATAATGCAATATATAGTTACTATGTGTATTATCCAAGTATTATATAGTAAATGTCTTTTGCATTATATTTTATATTAATTATATATTACATTATATTTTTATTCCGTAATTTTTAATATAAATATAATATATAGTAAATATAATATTTTAAAATTAAATTTGCATTATATAAAATATTAAAAAACAAATTGATATTATATAGATATAATTAATTATTTCTAAAAATGAATATTTTAGTTTTAACATTTATCTGAAACTAAAACAAGTAAATAAAATTAAATAAATAAAAATACTTCTTTAAAGAAATATAAAATAACAAAAATAAAATAACTTTAAAAAGCAATTATTATAAAAATAAAAAAAATTATTATAAAAAAATTAACACTAACTAATCTTCAATTATTAATCAATCAAATTAAATATAAAAAGATTATATATTAAAAATAATATTTTTAATTTTTTTAAAGAAGATAAAAACAAATATAAGGTAGTAAATGGGGGAAAATATGGCGTGTAATAAAAAGGGGCGTACTGTGGTCATCACTAAATACGAAAGGCAGAGTGAGGGAGGCAACATCCATGCTCATGCTATCTTGGTATTATTAAGTTAAATGATTTTTTTAAATAAATATTTTAGTGAGAGAATTGATGAAAGAAAAGGTATTTCATAATTTAAAATAATAATTATTATTTTAAGGTTGATATTTATGTTGAAGATTTATTAAAGAATAAATAAATAAAATTAATTTTATTATTAAATTTTAAATAATTAAAATATTTAAGTTTTTTTTAATTGATTTTGAATTTTTTTATTTTATTTTAATTAATATTAATTAAATTATTTGTAATTTTTATCAAGTTTGAAATGTTCTAATTTTTAATTTAGATTTAAGTTTGAAAATTATAATTATTATTTATGATTTTTATTAAATTATAAATAATACTTAAAATTTATTAGAGTTAATTTTATAATTATTTGTCTTATTAAAATTTTAATTATTTTAGAATACTTCTATTTTTAAATTTTATTTAAATTTATGTAATAAAAATAATTTCAAACTTAAAATCTAAATTAAAAAGTTATAGAGTGTGATAATGAGAGCGAGCTAGACAAATTTTTGATTAGTTGTTTTGTGCCAACAATCCGAGATAACATGTATCCTTGGGGAGTTATGCTCAACGTAACATGTCATTTGATTTATATGATAATTCACCTCTAAAACCTCTATTACTCTATCTCCATATCTTTCACACACACAGTATGTTTCTCCCTCCCTATCGCTATCTTTATCTCTCTATCTCTCCCCCTTATCTATCTCTATCTCTATCCCTCTCCCTCTCTATTACTTATCTATATCACCTCCTCTCTCTCTCACTCTCTCATTCACTCCATCTCTCCTACTCTATATATTTCTCTCTATCTCTCCTTGTTTGTATCCCTATCTTTCCCTCTATCTCCCTCTCCCTATTACTCCATCTTTTTATATCTCTACTCTTTCCTCTCTTTTTCTCTCCCCTCTTCTCTTGCCCTCCTCTACCAATCTCTCTCCCCTCTTCTCTCTCCCCCTCCTCTACCTATCTCTCTCCTTTTCTCTCCCTCCCTCTCTCTATCTCCCCCCTCTCTCTACCTCTTCCCATCTCTCCCTTCCTATCCCCTATCCATCTCTCTATCTCCACCTCTCTCTCCATTTATCTTCCTGTATATCTTTCTCTCTTTATATTCTCATATATCACTATCTCCCTATTTTTCTCTCGCCCTCTCTTTATCTCTATTTGTCTATCTCTACCTCTCATTATTTGTCTATCTCTACCTCTCATTATTTGTCTATCTCTTTGTTTCTTTATATATCTCCTTAGTTCTGTTTGTCTATCTCACCATCTATATCTCTTTATATTTCTCCCTCTCCCTCTCCCTCGTCCTCCATATCTCTCTATCTCTCCCTTTCCCTCTTCTTATATATCTCTATATCTCTCTATCTTTTTCTAGATATTTATCTCTACCTCTACCTTTATATATTTGTCTCCCTCTTCCTCTCTTGCTATATCTTCATCTATAACTTTATCTTTCTCTCTCTCCCTCTATCTGTAGACACGTTTGTCTCTATTTATCCATCTCTCTCTCTCCCTCCCCCTCTTCCTAGACCTCTATATCTATATCTCTTTGACTCTCCATCCACCTCTTTATATTTTTTCCATCTATCCCTCTATCTCTATCTCATTATCTATCTATCTCACTATCCCTATACCTCTCCCTCTCTCACTCTACATATGTATCTCTTCTATCTCTATCTATCCCTCTCTTCTCTTTATTTGTATCTCTCCATGTCCTCTACATATCCATCTCCTTCTCCTCCATTTACATCTCCATTTCTATCTCTATCTTCCTCTTTGTTTACATCTCCTCTCTCTCTCTCACTCTCATTCACTCTATCTCTCCTACTTTCTCTATATACATATCTCTCTCTCTCCTTATTTGTATCCATATCTTTCCCTCTATCTTTGTCTCCCTATTACTCCCTTTTTTTATATCTCTACTTTTCTTCCCTCTATCTTTTTCTCTCTCCTCTCTCCCCCTCTACCTATCTCTTTCCCTTTCCCTTTCTCTCCCTCCCTCTCTTTCTCCCCCCCCTCTCTCTATCTCTCCCTTCCTTTCCCCTATCCATCTCTCTATGTTTATCTCTCTCTCCATTTATCTTCTCGTATATATTTCTCTCTTTATCTCCTCATATATCACTATTTCCCCATTTTTCTCTCTCCATCTCTTTTTCTCATTATTTGTCTATCTCTTTGTTTCTCTCTCTATATCTCAATATATCTAGATTTGTCTACCACTCTATCTCACCATCTACATCTCTTTATATATCTCCCTCTTCCTCTATATCTCTCTATCTCTCCCTCTCTCTCTCCCTCCATATCTCTCTATCTCTCATTTTCCCTCTTCCTCTATATCTCTATATCTCTATATCTCTCCCTCTCTATCTCTCTATCTTTCTCTATCTTTCTCTCTCCCTCTACCTCTATCTATTTGTCTTCCTCTTCCTCTCTTGCTATATATTCATCTCTAAATTTATCTTCCTCTCTCTCCCTCTATCTCTAGACATGTCTCTCTCTATTCATCCATCTCTCTCTCCCTCTCCCTCTCCCTCTTCCCAAACCTCTATCTCTATATCTCTTTGACTCTCCATCTAGCTCTTCATATTTTTCCATCTATCCCTCTATCTCTATCTCATTATCTATCTCTCTATCTCTCTATATCCCCATATCTCTTCCTCTCTCTACTTCTCTCTATATATGACTTCCTATCTCTATCTTTATCTTTCTACCTCTCCCTCTCCCTCTATATATTTATCTCTTCTATCTCTATCTATCCCTCTCTTTTTTCTATTTGTATCTCTCCATGTCCTCTACATATCATTCTCCTTCTCCATTTACATCTCCATTTCTATCTATATCTTCCTCTTTATATATCTCCTTACCCTCAGGTCTTGCTCTCTCACTCTTCCTTCTTTTCTCTAGATCTATATCTCCTTAGCCCCCCTCTCTCTTCCTTATTTTATCTCTCCCTCTTTCTATCCCTATATCTTCCTCTCTCTCTATCTCTCTATTGTAAACATACCATGCACCAGTCAGTAATGGAGCTTGATTATATTCTTTATTTAGAGGTTTTGTTTCAGTTATGTTTGGATCTCTATAAGTGAATGTAAACATCATTTCTCCATTAAGACCTTTGTTGCACAAATATCGTTTGCTAAATGACCTACTAATTGACCTCATGTACTGCACAAATGTATGCCAAAAATATACCAAAATTTTCCTTGATTAACTTTCCACGCCTCTTTGGTGTACCCATTGCACACCAGTGTGTGATTGCTAGTATTTATTTTTGAATAAAACCATGTTTAATGGATGAAATTTGTATAATTGAAATAGTTGCTCCTATTGTTTTTTCAAATGAGTAATGAGCAAATGAAGTATTTTTAAAAAATTAATTATGAAAATATTAAGGATACAATGGTGTGCTTTATGGGAAAATATAAAGTGAATATACATTCAAATTTAAATGTTGAAAGTTGGAAAACATGTACATAAGGAAAAATTATATTGTATATCGATTTATATATATATATATAAGTGTAGAATAATTCTTAATGCATACACAAAATTGGCATTTATACCAACTCAAAATATTTTTTACAAAATGTTGCATATGTCATCTCAAGCTCCATATGCCATCTCAAAATCTATATGCAATGTGGATGTTCAATAACTACACATTAAATCCTAAAAGTTCAATTGATCCTATGTCTCAAGCGAGTCCTAAACTTGTGGCGAATCATCAAAATCTAGCCTCCTCATGCCACTTGATGGATGCAAAATTGACTGCACAATAACAAGTCAAACCATATTTTAATTAGCTCAATAGTAAATAAATTAGGCCAACCAAATAAAAAATTATCTACTATAATTTAAAATTTTAAAATTACGGTATTGTTACCATCTCTACTTTGCATTACATCCATTGTTGAAGCTTCTTGGTTAAGATCAATAGAAAATGGTAGCATACATTGTTGGGTGTTTTGTTGATCATCTAAAGCCACAATAACATGCACATTTAACACATTAACTAAGAATTTTTTTTTTACAAATTAAAGACATAAAATTGATTGAAGTGTGTTGTATAATTTCTATACCATCTCGACTTTGCATTGTATCTATTGTTGTTGCTTGGTTAAGATCAATACAAAAAGGTAACATATGTTCTCTATTGTTTTGTTGATCCTCTAAATTTGCAATGACATGCACATTTAACACATCAACATAGATAAAGTTTTCAAGTGTAAAATTGCATTATTTAATGAATATAAACAATAGTAAATTTATTAAGTATAAAATTAATAAATACATTTGATAGTTAAAATTTACCATCTATAAGTAGTATTTCATTTGTTATTGTTTGGTTTAGATCAATAGAGAAAGGTAATTGATGTCGTTGAGTACTTTCTTGATCATCCAAACCTACAATGACATATATTTAACATATGAAATAGAAACAAGAAGTATTATTATGCAAATTACTAAAATGCATATGAATAAATATACTCACTGTGTTGTTGCATGATAACAACTCTTTCTTCTTCTATTGAGATTCCTGAGCATTCTCTTCGGCTATTTCATTCAAATCTTGATGACATTGTCTCTTTGATGAATTGAACGACGTTTCCATATTTTACTTGGACTAAACCATGGAGATGTCTCTATTTTATGCAAGAGTATTTCATGAGATTAATTTAGTTAGTTAGAGATAAAAAATTATGTCCCCAAATTATAGTGCCTTTGTCATATATACATCTTAGTGTCTTAATATACAAGAATCTATTATCTTAATTATATTCATAGTTGCCAAATTGTTTATTTGTATTTAGAACTCCAAAGGATTCTTAATTGAAAATGGGTTGTCAAAATTAACTAGGACCTCAACTTTGTGACAATTTAACAAAATGACACATCAATACATAATGGGATAGGAAAAAATAACATGTTTTAGAAAGTTGACAATGAGTGCTACCTATATGCATTTTTTTATTTTTATATATATTGAATTCATTTGACCTTCAAAAATATGGTGTGAAATGATAAATTTTGATTAGTAAAATGATGAATGAGACTAAACAATATATTTGACATGTAAATTTGTAAATTGATGACATACTATTATACCTCATAACTAAACCATATGTTTTATAAGATAATATTCAGATGAATTTAATATGACATTTTCTTGTATGACATCTTGATAGTGTGTGTAGACATCCAAATTTGATCACTTCCATATGATCAAAAACGTCTATTCTATTCATCTATTTCATTAATAGTGATCAAATAATTTATTTAATCGTTATTTAATTCTCTGCCTAAGGTTTCTAAAGTATCTAATTAAATAAATTAAATACTTTACCTTACCCCATTGTCTTCTCTAAATTAAATAAACATGAAAAATTATTTAATTTAGTCATTTAACCTATTTGGATTAAAACCAATTTTTAATTCCTCTTTTCTCTCTCCTTGTCACATTCTCCATAATCCTCTTTTAATCCAGATTAAATTAATTAATTTGTGATTAGGATGTGCACCACTTAATCAAGATTAAGTGTCACATCCTTCATAATCTCCCACTTGCCTTTAATCTCTCATTAATTATCCTAATCTTGTGTTTGCACAACCTTAATCAAAATCATTAGCCACATTTGACTTACCTTTTCTGGTCAACCTTCCCACTTACCATTTTTAGCCTGGACTCTCTTCCCCATATGAATTTTTAATTCACATTTATTTGCCCAAGGTTCCTCTCTTCCCCATGTGAATTTTTAATTCACTTTTATATTTCCAAAATCTTCCACATCCCCCATGCAAGATTCTAGAAGCCTTGACTTGTCATTTCACATGTGCCAAGGGCTTCTAGAACCTTGGACTTGTCACATCACCCACATGTGACAAATCTCCAGCTTTTTGGAGACCCTCTCTTATCCACTAGATTCTTCCAATCATTGTGAATTTTTAATTCACTTTTATTCCTCCAAAGAATCTTCTCATCTCCCAAGATCCACCTCATGTACTTCCCTTCCACCTCATCTCCACATCACTCCACCCTAAGATATCTCACATTCCACATGTCAAGATGTGAGGGCTTGTGAGTCCTCAACTCACCATAGCCCTTCATCTTGATATTGTTGGATAAATCCCAACCATTGAATTTTCTAGAGAATTCCAATTAGCCTATAAATACCCCCTCATTTCCCTCATTTTGGGGGATCAAGTTTTTTGCAACAAAACTCTTGCAAAATTGTCATTCAAGCTCAAATCCATTTTAGCACTTATATCATCAATCTATATTGCATCAATTCATCTTGCATCCATTCAACTTCATTTCCATCCAAAGAGCACACAATTCTTGAAGAATCAGAGGGCCAACCAAGGAAGGAGCAACAAAGGAAAGGTATAACACACTTAGATCATCATCTGTTTTTATTTTACTCCTTTGTTTCACCATTTTCTTAGGCTAATCTTATTGAGGTGCCCTTTTATCTTGTTACTTATTCATATTGCATTAATTAGTTTTCTATCTAGCATCTCACATTAGGAGTAACATTTTATTAGGATCACATTTCTGGCATGCCCGGTGGGACCCATAAAGGGGTCTCTTTCTTTTACGTTTTATGTTGTTAGTTTGTTTGCAGATTTAGGTCGCAGAGGGGCGGACTTGCCCTCCCGAACGCTGCAAAGGGGCGTACTTTCCCTCACTGACACTGTAGAGGGGCATATTTGCCCCTGTTGTTTTTCTGCAGAAGGGCATACTTGCCCTTGCTATTTTTCTGCAGAGGGGCGTACTTGCCCTTGCTATTTTTTTTCTGCAGAGGGGCGTATTTGCCCTTGCTGTTTTTTTGTTTTTCTGCAGAGGGGCGTACTTGCCCTTGCTGTTTTTTTGCACAAGGGCATACTTGCCCTTGATGTTTTTCTACAGAGGGGCATACTTGCCTTGCTATTTTTTTGCAGAGGGGCGTACTTGCTCTTGCTGTTTTTCTGCAGAGGGCGTACTTGCCCTTGCTGTTTTTCTGCAGAGGGGCGTACTCGCCCTTGCTGTTCAACATTTTTGACTGTTTTCTACAGACGTGCGGACACACCCTCCCAGTTCAACGTTTTTCACTGCAGAGGGGCGGATTTGCCCTTAACAACACATTCGAGAAGGTTAAAAAGTGGCATTTTAGCTTCATTTTTGTCTCTTTTTTTTGTTGTTTTGTGCTCTAATCCTCTAATCATGTTTGTTGGTAAGTGAAGTCAGATTTCTTACAGGTATTTTGCATATTTTTGCTGCAAATCACAAAGGGCAAAATATAAACAACTAACATTTGCTTGTAGGGCCTTTGTTTTATCCTTTGAAAATATTTCCTTGTTGTTTTACCTATTCACTTAGTATAATTAGGAGGAAGTAAATTGGATGCTTGTTGTGTTTGTTTTATTTGTATTACCCTAAGGGGACATTAATTCATTTTCATCTTCTCCCTTTGCACTTTTGTGCAGATCCGAAGGGGGTAGTTGGAAATGGTTAGTGTTTTCTTCTTAGAGGGACCTGCTTGGGGATTTTATTACTCCAAGGGAAGATCCCAACCACGCATACTGGCGGGGTATATAAAGGGGGGAGAGCCAAAATTGTACCTCAATCCAGTTACGTCGTAATTAGCGAAGTGTTGAAGTTAGGATGATATCTAGATAGACGTGAAGAGTTGGTCCGAGCCTTTCAGTATCTCGTTGGGGTTCTTGACTCACGCTTGTGATGGACTGGTGTTCACGGTTTGTGCCTCACGTACCGAGTGTATATCGAGGACTCCTTAGAAACTTTGTTCATCCTAGAGTAAGACCTTTGCTGGCCATACCTCTTAACACTAATCATAGGATTGTGCTTGTTCAAAGTGTCTTTCTGTGAAGAACCAGTAAATTTTGATAAGTCAAACTATCATTGAGTCATTTTAAGTCCTTGCCAAAATCCCTCATCCAAACCAAGTTGCATTTTCCACTACAGAGGGGTGAACTTGCCCCACTGTTTCAGCAGTTTTACTGCAAAAGTGCGTATATGCCCCGTTGAATAGTCAATTTCATCCGTTTGACCATTTTAAACCTTCGTTCGAACCCACAAAGCCTCCGTTTGACCATTTGATCATCCTAAACACTCAATTGATCCAATCAAACCAATCCTTATCCAAATCATCAAATTGATACATTCCAATTATCAACTTTGAAGGTTTTGACTTTTATGCAAAAACTTCCAGAGGCCATAACTTTTGACTCGGATGTGGGTTTTGGCTGAAATTTTACGGGGGGTTGCGTTATGAGCTGGCATGTGGATTCCAAACCTATCCATGATAGGTTGGACCCTTTTTCAGCACATTTTCGAACCCCCAAAGTTTCATCTTGACCCTCAAAATCACAATTTAGTATTTTTTTCCAGTTTTTGAAAAAACACTTTCGTTAATAACTCCGAATCACTGTCTCAGATTTTGGATCTTAGTGGGCAATTCATCCTATCTTAGTATTGGGTATTGTTTGGAAAAAACTTGGACTCTCAAACATATTCCTACGAAATTTCTTAAAATGGCAAAATTTGACAATTTTTGAAAACTGCCAAATTTGGCAAAAATCTGATTGTCAACACCTTACGTCCTCTAGTTGAAACCCATGATATTGGTTTCAAATAAATCTTATCATATTCTTTAATCCAATCCCAATCTAAGCCCCAATTCAGTTCTAATCTGAGCGTTAATCCCATCATCCTAATCTGAGCTTTCATCTGATCCCAATCTGAGCTTTCATCCAATCCCCATATGAGCTTTCAATCCATCCTAGTTCTCTATCCATCATTTATTCTTTCCTTCTAATCTATATCCATCATGAATCTTTATCCCACTCTCACACAACCAATAATAGTAGTCAAGGAGAATCCTAACTCCGTTGATGACGATAACGAACATCTTGTTGATCATGAAGATTGTTATATAGATCCTCTTGACGCTATCATTGCTAGCAAGCTCTCTCCAATCGCCTCCCAAAATCCCACTACTTCTTCGAACTATCCCACCATGCCTTCATCTGCATCTAATAATGGTCTTTATGCTACCCTTGACAAGGGAGATCCAACATCCTCACCATCAACATATTCATCATGTCCCCCCTCTCAACTTCTATCCTATCCAACATCAATATCCTCCTCTCCTTATCATCATCAGCAATCCCAATACCTCTACCTTAATCCCACATCCCAATCTTCCCATCCTAATCCAACACCTACACCTTCCTATCACAATCCCCCATCCCAATATTCCTCCTATCCTAATCCACCATCTCAATCCTCTCATCCTAATCTACCATCCATATCCTCCTATGCCAACCCACCATACATGTCTTCCTATGGTGGTCCACCACCTCAATCTTCCTATTCTAATCCAACATCCACACCTTTCTATCACAATCCCCCATTCCAATATCCTTACATTAATTCCACATCTCCCCATTCTAATCCTTCATCTACATCTTCCTGCTATCACTCACCATCCCAATCTCCCCATTCTAATCCAACATCCACATCCTCCTACGTCACTCTCCCTTTTCTCGCATTATATCTTAATCCTCCTAATCCTCCATCTCCTCCTAGTCCTACATCCATTCCAATCCCTTCATCTACTCCTAATCCTTCATCTCCTCCTAGTTCTACATCTAATCCTCATCAACACACCGAGTCATATAATCCTCAAATTCCTAATCCTAATCTTCCATCTCCTCCTATTCCTCCATCCAATCCTAATCCATCAATCCCTAATCCTTCATCCATTTCCATCCCTACATCTAATCCTAATCCTCCATCTCCTCCTAGTCCTACATCCAATCCTCATCCACACATCCACTCATATAATCCTCCAATTCTTAATCCTAGCCCTCCATCCAATCCCATCCACACATCTAATCCTAATCCTCCATCTCCTCCTAGTTCTACATCTAATCCTCATCCACACATCGACTCATATAATCCTCCATCTCCTCTTAGTCCTCCATCCAATCCCATCCCTTCACCTAATCCTAATCCTCCATCTCCTCCTAGTCCTCCATCCATTTCCATCCCTTCATCTAATCCTAATCCTCCATCTCCTCCTAGTTCTACATCTAATCCTCATCCACACATCCACTCATATAATCCTCCAATTTTTAATCCTAATCCTCCATCTTCTCCTAGTCCTACATCTAATCCTCATCCACACATCCACTCATATAATCCTCCAATCCTTAATCCTAATCCTCCATCTCCTCCTAGTTCTACATCTAATCCTCATCCAAACATCCACTCATATAATCCTCCAATTCTTAATCCTAATCCTACATCCAATCCCATCCCTTCATCTAATCCCAATCCTCCATCTCCTCCTAGTCCTACATCTAGTCCCATCCACTCACCTAATCATACTCCTCCATCTCCTCCTAGTTCTACATCTAATCCTCATCCACACATCCACTCATATAATCCTCCAATTCTTAATCCTAATCCTCCATCTCCTCTTAGTCCTCCATCCAATCCCATCCACACATCTAATCCTAATCCTCCATCTCCTCCTAGTCCTCCATCCATTCCCATCCCTTCATCTAATTCTAAGGCTCCAATTCCTAATCATAATCCTCCATCTCCTCCTATTCCTCCATCCAATCCTAATCCTTCATCCATTCCCATCCTTTCATCTAATCCTAACCCTTCATCTAATCCTTATCCACCAATCCCTAATCCTCCATCCATTCCCATCCCTTCATCTAATCCTAATCCTCCATCTCCTCCTAGTCCTCCATCCATTCCCATCCCTTCATCTAATTCTAATCCTCCATCTCCTCCTAGTCCTCCATCCAATCCCATCCCCACGTCTAATCCTAATCCTCCAATCCCTAATCCTAATCCTCCATCCCTTCCCATCACTCTACCAAATCCCACATCCCTTCCAAATGTTTCCCAAGGACTCATGCAAGAAGGGACACCATGCCCTCCCACTTTATCATGTACTATCACTAGTGATGAGGCCCTCCTCCATCCTACACCTATCCCTCTCATCACCATTCCTACCACCATCCAAACGATTGAGCCGGTCAAACCCATCGAATCCATTGAATCCCCATATTCTACTACTAGATCCATCGAATCCATTGAAGACATCCAATCCCCTCCTCCTAGTCCTAATATTCACAAACTTCAATCCCATGACCTTCATGAATCCTCCATCTTCCTATCTCCCCCAATTGAGGAGTCCCTCCAACACTCTTCCATCATCATACATCCCACACAAGACGAGTCATGCCAAGAACTTGATCCAAAGCATACAAGCATATCCCCTCCTCCAAATCAAGATCACTCCATCCCACCTACTCCATCTCAAGAACATAGTCTTCCGTCCATTTCATCTCATGATCCATATCCTCAACCAAGTTATGATCCTATCCTCCCATCCACCCCATCTCAAGATCAAACTATCTCCTCTACTCCATCCCATGATCCCCTTTGCCTTCAAGATCCAATCACTCCATCTCATGAGCCCGTATCATCCACTGCCATAAATCTAGATCCCATCATACTTCCCAATTCCTCTCATGATCCCTTATCACTCATTCCTCCTGATGCGGCTATCCCCTCATCTCCATCGCATGATCCTTCATCGCCATCTAGTCTTACCATCCCAATGCCACTTTTGTATCACCTTGGTAATATTACATGTGTCCATGGTGGTCTTCTTGCAGAAGTAAAACAATGTCTATGCACCACCTTTCCTCTTCCACCTGCTAATGTGCTCGCATCATGCTTCCAAGAGAATAAGCATCCTACCATAACTCACATGCTACAAAAAATGAAATATCAAGGAAAAGGTTTAGGCCTTCATGAGCAAGGTATTTTAGAACCCATTAAAGTCAAAGAACATCCAGGCACACATGGTCTTGGATATGTCTCCCAAAACCCGCACTCTAAAGATGTTGGTACAACCTCTGTACATCCTAAACGATCCTCTTCCAAAGGAACGAGAGGCACTTCTCGTGGCTCTACTAAATCCTTTGCCGCCATCCCTCCTCCTCCATCATATTACCTCAAAACAACCATCCATCTTCCTCCCTCATCCTTTCAATTCATTTTGGGTCCTTATGTCCCTCCATCCATCATTGCTCATCCTTCATCTACTATGGTTTCTTATATCCCTCCATCAAGCCCCACACATCCTCCATATACACAGTCTATTTTGGGTCCTTATATCCCAAAATCACCCCCTCCATCTTATCCTATTCATCCTTTCATTCATCCACCCCCTCTCCCTCGTACACAACATAAAAATCATACCTTCATAACTCCTAATTAGGATCAACAAAGGCACATACCTACACATTCTCCATCTACACGTAATCCCTGTAACCCTACCTCCATCGCTCCCCATCACCCATCTCCTCACATCTATCCCCTTGCTACTAAAAGCACTTTGGATGCCAAAGCAAAAATGTATAAATCCAAATGTCCACATGAATCTAAAGCTCCCGACGCCCCCTTCCCAAGACATGTTGAAGAAAAGAAAAATCAAGTCCAAAATCTGAATCAATCCAAAAGGCCACAAAGGCCCACCAAAGAAAAAATAAAAACCATGTGGATCCCAAAGAAAAAAGGTACCATACCTTCAAATGAAATGTCCATAATGACATCCAAAGTTGCTATTCCCCCAATAAATCATTTACATCCTCCATCTCCTAAATTTGTTTTGGGTCCCTTCATCCCAAAATTCACTATCCCAATGCCTCCATTATCGCCACACTCTCCACCCATTCATCCAACTATCTTTTCGCATCCACCATCACATGTGCCAATGTTGGTCCTGAACACCTTCCCCCATCACACACCCACTCCATCGTTCCATCCATACACTTTCCAACATCCCATCCACTATCCCCTCTATCTCCCCCATCAAATCCCTTTAATCCATCCTCTTGCATAAACCATCCAATCTAATAAGGTTGTACCAACATCCGAATAGTCACTTCAAACATGGGCTCTTATTACCTCATATGGAACTTGATGCATGAGTCCTTCATCCATATCCTTATCAAATGTCCTCTAAAATCCGCATATCCATATCCCTATATTTATCCATCTTCATCCACATCCTAGTCCAAAAAAATCAGCAAAAAAAAAAATAAAAAAATTATTCGTCCAATGGTGAAAACTTGGCAAACAAGTGCCTTGGATTAGTACCATGATGAAAACTTGGAAAATAGACATCATGTGTCAATCCCCCATCTAGTATCCTTCCACGATTGGGGGCAACATCCACTTACACATTCCTTTCCTCCATCTCCTACATCTACCTATCTTCCACATCTTACCCACCATCTTTCGCATCCTATCTAGTCCCTCCATCTTCCTTGTGATCTTGATAAAAATAGGGGCAAACCTATATACATGCTTTGGACATCTCTTGGCATATATTCCCCCCATTCATACACTATCATATTCCTTCCACACATCTTGCTATCCCTCTTGCCTCGTCATGCATGACACATCTAGAGTGGGGGCATCTCGTTATTTGCAATGAAGTCCTTGACGACATCGTCCATCCATCCCTACAAGTAATCCTTTCCATCTCTCCATCTTGCCCATCCTTACCTCACCCTCCATTTATCCATCTACCAAATCCTTATTTTCCTATACTCCCATCCTACTATAATCCATATCCATTCGCTCCTTTATTTCCCCATCCTTCTATCTTCCTTCCCTCTTGCCTCATCACACATGACACATCTAGAGTGGGGGCATCTCCTTCTTTGTGTCTTGGTCCTTGAGACATCGTACATCCATTCCTCAGGGAATCCTCTCCATCTCCCCATCCTACCCATCCTTCCCCCCCCATCCATTTATCCATACAATAATCCCTGCCATCTCCCAATCCTTATCTTCCTATACTCTCATCCCTTAGTCATCCCATCCATTTATCCATCCCTCCAATTTTGTATCCTTCTATCCACCTATCCTCGCATCTTTCTATCTCCCCATCTTTATCCATCCATCCATTTCCCTCTATCTCATCATCCCTTGTCATTGGTATTTAGCTATCGGCTACCCCCATGAAATCCAATGCCATGCTATCTCACTATCATCATTCCTATCTTAACAATATCCTCTCAATCTTCATCTCATCTATCACCCTACCCAAGCATCTTCTTATCCATCTATCCATTTCCCTCTATTATCCCTTGTCATTGGTAGCTAGCTCTAGGCTACCCGCATGCAACCGAATGCCATTCACATCCTAATTCGTCCCTCCTATCTATTTCCCACATCTTTCTGATCTATTATCACTCTTCATCATTCATCTATACATCCTCTTATCCTCCCAATTCATCTTCTACTAATCTACATCACTATCCCATCCTTGAGCTTCGCATAACCCACATCCAACATATCAACCATTCCATCCGCATGGCCTATCCTGGCTCATCATATCATCATCCTTCATGTGTCTTCTCATCATGATCATTCCATTGTCCGTTGTCGGTCTCTTGTCGAACTACGTTGCCCCTATGCTTTCACGTAGGCAAGGTTGGTCATTTGATCCGCCCCTAGGGCTCTGTCTTTTGTTTGTCTTGTCATCCTCCATCGTTTGTCTTTGGCCTTGTGTTGAACTACGTTGCCCCTGCGCTTTCACGTAGGCAAGGTCGATCATTTGATTCGCCCTCGGGGTTCTATCTTTTGTCTATCTTGTCCTCTTTCCTCATCTATCTTTGGCCTTGTATCACACTACGTTGCCCCTGCGCTTTCACGTAGGCAAGGTCAATCATTTGGTCCGCCCCCTGGGCATTTTTTTCATCTGGTCTTTGTCATCCATCGAGGTCTTCATTTTCCTCTCTCCTCTTTTATGATGGTCTTTTCCTGAACTACGAGGGCTCTGCGCTTTCACATAGGCAAGGTTGATCTTTCATCAACCCTCGAGCCCCTAGGTCTTTAGGGTGTCTATTTTGTCATCTCATCATTTTATCATTTTGTCGCCTTATGTCTCATCGTCTTGTAGTGTCGTCAAGAATGTCCCTATCCTAGCTGGTGCTTTCAAACAACGGTCATCTGTATCACAAGATCCAATCAGTTTCTGCTATCCCGCGTCATGTCGATCAACCAATCTATCCATCATCGGTCTCAACAGGATGTATCCTTCCTAACAGACCTCATCAACCCCATCCATCATCTTGATCCTATGGCAAAGGACGTTTCAAACTTGATTGTGATCTTTTGATGTTTTTGACATTTTGTTTATCATTTGAGCTCCCTATCATCACTTTTCATGGTCGCCTTGATCCCTCATATCATGGTGTGCTTTGACTAGTCAACATAGAGGCATATCTTGCTATTTTCTTTGTTTTGTCTTCTTGGTTGTCCCATGTAGTACCCACCAAGATCCTTGAGGTCTTGTGTTACGCTGGGGCATTCTTTTGTGCTTGTGGTTATTCCAATACCTAGTTGACCAAAGTCATCATGAATTTGGGGTGTTGGGATAACCTTCTTGTTTGTTGTGCTTGTTTTATGCATTAGACACTAATTCGTCTTGGTTTACATACCTTGATGTCTGGTGTCTTATGCTATAGCAAAAAACAATGCTCTAAGGATGGCAAATTGCATTAGGATTGCATTTCATTTTCCATTCCATCATCTTGCATATCTCCCCCATCCTCATCCATTCACATAATCCAATCACACTCTTGGTCTTAGCCTTGCTACAAGCCTTGATCCAATCATCCTTATCTTCATCATCATCATTATCATCTCTGAGATGTATCCTTCCCTACCCTTGTGTTGTTTTGGGATGTATCCTTCCATCATCAACAACACTCTCATCGGGATGTATCCTTCCCTATCCTTGTGTTGCTCTGAGATGTATCATTCCCCTCGTCAGCAACACTCATCCTCATTCGGATGTATCTTTCCCCATCCTTGTGTTGTTTTGGGATGTCTCATTCCCTCGTCAACAACACTCATCCTCATCCTCATCAGGATGTGTCATTCCCCATCCTTGTGCTGTTTTGGGATATATCATGTCCTTATCAAACAACGCTTCATCAACCATCCGTCCAACTTGGCTTGTAGCTTGACTGGGGCAACGTCACATTTTTCATCGAATCCATTTTGTGCTCACTTTTACCTCCCATCGCTTATCATCATTTCTTATCCATCATCGTATCCCCTTTCATCATCTCATCCCTCATCATAACTTTCCTCTTGTCAACCCTTTCTTGGTTCTGAGACTTTCTCTTTCTTCTCTTTTTTCCCTTCTTTCTCTCTTTTTTCTCTTCTTGTCCTCCTCTCTTTCTTTCGCCCCTACAGCGGGGCGGACCCGCCCGCGGCTTGCTGAGACGGATCCACCCCCTGCAGCGGGGTGGATCCACCCTCGGCTTGCCAGGGTGGATCCGTCCCTTGCAGCGGGGTGGATTCACCCCCACCACGGGGTGACTCCGCCCCCGACCGGCCCTCGATGGGGCGGCACCGCCACGCCCCATCGTGGGGCGAACCCGCCCCTATAGCGGGGCGGATTTTTCCTTCTACAGTGGGGCAAATCCGCCCCTCTACAACACCTTTTTTTCCCTTTTTCTTCCCGAGGCCGCCATTTGCAAACCGTGCGTCGGATCGACTTCATTCAAAAAAAAAACTCACTTTTTTTTTGAGCTCTTTCCAACCATACCCTCCATTTCTTCTTAGTGAGAGATTTTTTTTGGGACCCCTCTCTTTTCCCTCTCTTTTTAAGGGGTTTTTTTTAAACTTTTTATTCCTCTGATTAATCCCTTCACTTTTCGGGGCAAAATTGTCTAATTTTTGCTCTCTTTCCAACCATCCCATTTGTTTCTTCCTATCGAGAGGTCGCCTGGGACCCCTCTCTTTTCTTCCGTCATCCTCTCGAGGGGGCATACCCTTCACATTAATCCATTTTCCTTGCCATAGTCAATCCCTTCCAGGATTGGGGCATCCTCATTCATTCCCTTGCTAATTGGACAACTCAAATCCTCTTCCCCACGCTGGGGCATCATCTTCTAGTTACTTCCTTTATAAAGTCATCTACACTTTCTTTTATTTGAAGCACAGTTATTCTAACTGTACTTTGAAGAGGGGCAAAATATAGACATCCAAATTTGATCACTTCCATATGATCAAAATCGTCTATTCTATTCATCTATTTCATTAATAGTGATCAAATAATTTATTTAATTCTCTGCCTAAGGTTTCTAAAGTATCTAATTAAATAAATTAAATACTTTACCTTACCCCATTGTCTTCTCTAAATTAAATAAACATGAAAAATTATTTAATTTAGTCATTTAACCTATTTGGATTAAAACCAATTTTTAATTCCTCTTTTCTCTCTCCTTGTCATATTCTCCATAATCCTCTTTTAATCCAGATTAAATTAATTAATCTGTGATTAGGATGTGCACCACTTAATCAAGATTAAGTGTCACATCCTTCATAATCTCCCACTTGCCTCTAATATCTTATTAATTATCCTAATCCTATGTTTGCACAACCTTAATCAAAATCATTAGCCACATTTGGCTTACCTTTTCTGGTCAACCTTCCCACTTACCATTTTTAGCCTGAACTCTCTTCCCCATGTGAATTTTTAATTCACATTTATTTGCCCAAGGTCCCTCTCTTTCCCATGTGAATTTTTAATTCACTTTTATATTTCCAAAGTCTTCCCCATCCCCCATGCAAGATTCTAGAAGCCTTGACTTGTCACTTCACATGTGCCAAGGGCTTCTAGAACCTTGGACTTGTCACATCACCCACATGTGACAAATCTCCAGCTTTTTGGAGACCCTCTCTTATCCACTAGATTCTTCCAATCATTGTGAATTTTTAATTCACTTTTATTCCTCCAAAGAATCTTCTCATCCCCCAAGATCTACCTCATGTACTTCCCTTCCACCTCATCTCCACATCACTCCACCCTAAGATATCTCACATTCCACATGTCAAGATGTGAGGGCTTGTGAGTCCTCAACTCACCATAACCCTTCATCTTGATATTGTTAGATCAATCCCAACCGTTGAATTTTCTAGAGAATTCCAATTAGCCTATAAATACTCCCTCATTTTGGGGGATCAAGTCTTTTGCAACAAAACTCTTACAAAATTGTCATTCAAGCTCAAATCCATTTTAGCACTTATATCATCAATCTATATTGCATCAATTCATCTTGCATCCATTCAACTTCATTGCCATCCAAGGAGCACACAATTCTTGAAGAATCAAAGGGCCAACCAAGGAAGGAGCAGCAAAGGAAAGGTATAACACACTTAAATCATCATCTATTTTTATCTTACTCCTTTGTTTCACTATTTTCTTAGGCTAATCTTATTGAGGTGCCCTTTTATCTTGTTACTTATTCATATTGCATTAATTAGTTTTCTATCTAGCATCTCACATTAGGAGTAGCATTTTATTAGGATCACAGTGTGAATATGAACTTATGTTTCACTTTTATTTTGGATGAACTGGTAAAGTCAAATTCACACTATCAGAATGTGATTTGTGAGCACACAATTCAATTAAGAGTAGTTACATTTCTTTACATTTCAAACCCTACTAATTGAAATTAAATTTTTGATGTTTGTATGACCTTATGTTAGCTTTCTCATGATATGTTTTTAAACATCTACCAATTGAATGGTGAAATTTGAAGATTTAAAAAATAAATAAAAAATGAATAATTATAAATAAAAGTGAAATATATAGAAAATAAAATTATTTTATATAAATGATTTAAGGATGAATTCAAATGTAATAATATATTAGTATATTTAGATATTAGAGTTAAGATAATATAAATAAGTTTTTAAATCAATTTGTATTTATTAATATGTTTAAATGCATGTAATAAAACAAATTATTAAAAATTGATATTTTTTTAAGTATAAATCATATATGTATAAAATATTTTTATCTATTTTTAATATTTAGTCTAAATTAATAAAATGATATAAAATAGAGGAAGCCAGTTTTTATTTATTTATTATTTTAAGTTTTTACCTATATATATATATATATTTATAGATTATTAAAATACCAAATATAAGATATTAAAAACATTTATAAGTTATTATTATTTAGATGAAATAATAATTTCATCTTATAACTATAAAAAATACTAGCATACTTATATTTATAAAATATATGTAATGTACTAGAGAGAGATGTTTGGAGGCACCTATAATATAAATAAAATAAAATAATCCTTAAATAGCTTTAAAGTAAAAAGTAAAATAACTTTTAAGTCAGTAAAATAACCTAAGAGTGATAAAATAACCTAATTATAATATTAATTGAATTTTATTTATAGTTGTTTTCACTTTTTTGAATTTTATTTACAATTTTAAAGAATACTTGTAACCCACCAAAAATATATGTAATCATCATGTTTTAAAATAGAATAAAATAACATTAATTATTTTTGAATAATAAGTTGGTAACTATCTTGACTTAATTATATATTTTGTATTTAAATGGATTATTAAATATACTAAAAAATATGTATTCAAAAATATGTTTAATAAATTTATAAATTTTATTTAATTGATCTAATTAATTGAAGTGTTAAAAGTTAATAATATTTTATTTTTAACATTGAACTCAAGTGTAAAAGTGCTCCGGATTTAACTGTGTGTTTTTACATCAAATTTTAATCACACTAATATAATGTATAGTATATCATGTTATAAATGAAAACATATTAGAAGATCAAATAATAAATCAAAAAACCAAATTGATGAAAACCATTTGTATTCCACATTTTATCTAGGATATAGTGAAGGTGTTAGTTCTATTAGGGTGACCACACATTCACATTGATACCCAACCAATTTTCTATGGTACTTGACACAATCATCATAACAAAGAAAAGTTCACCATTGTAGATGGTGAATTCACTACCTATTCAAATCAATTAAATTGCAGAAAAATTGAAGGTCATTCTAAGGTTCATAACTTTTCTTCAAAACTCCTAAAGACGCCCCATACCATTTCTATTCATCCTCAACTATCAACATAGATGCTTTTTACAACATACTCCATCTCATAGACCCTTGTAAACACTCAAACAAATGCAAAATACCATTACCCCCAATGGTCCAACAAATGTGAAATACCATAACCCCAATGATGAACAAATGTGAAGTATGATTAACTCCAATGGTCCAAAAGGTTTTGACTAGGCTTTGATTAACTCCATGTGAAGGATCCCTTAATCTTAAGATGACACTCTTACAATGCTTCCCTTATACCAAGTGAACATACTCTAGACCCTCCTCTAGATTTAAGAAAACTTAGGGACATAACTAATAGACATCCAATTTTTATTATAAAAAAATGTTTCTTACAAAGACATTTCTTAGTGAAATTTGGTTTATGTCATAAAGATTAAATTAAAATTAAAACGTTTGAAATTTTGAGTATGTCAAAAAGATTAAATTAAAATGAAAAATTTCATTGGATCCAATATTATTTACAAGATACATCACAAAAAAAAGTGTGTAGAGATTGAAAATTTTAAACAAATAAATTGTGCGGCTAAATGCAACTACAATCTAGCTCTATTTTTTATTATAAATATAAATGTACATAAATTATCAATATAACATTATTCACTATGTAATAGCATTGTGAAATCTTTTTTCCCTAAATACACTAAAAAATATAATAAATTGAATTTTCATTAATCCATAAGATTTACTAAAATCCAACAAAGAAAGTTTTGATCCAATATAATATTAATTTTCAATTATAAATTTTTATTTGTTAATAGCAACAAAATTGACATAAATAAAATTTAAAAACTTAATACATATAAATTATTATATTTGAATCTAAAATTTGATTCTAAAAGTTGGAGTCTCTCACATACACTCTCACATTCTACAGCCACCTGCTGTAGAATGAAAAAATCAGAAAATGATTTTTTCTTATTGAATAGAAAATATGCCATTTCATAAGCATTTGCTTTCCTTTGCCCTCCCTAGTAATTTATTTCAATCTTAGCTCAACAAGTGTTAATAAAATGTTTTCTCACCAGTGATGTATTTATTTACTAGACAATATTGAAAAAGATGAAATGGGTTGTATTGTCATACAAGAGTTCTACTTTGTGCCTCAAGAAAAAGTTAATACCTTCAAGATGGAAATGCAAAACATAAAATAAAAAATTAATTAACACAGACAAAACATAAATCTGCATATAATTTGAATGAATAAACAAACCTTACAAAAATATTGAAATAAGTATTACACTTTAACACACTTTCTTACATTTATTGAATAATTAATTTTTTTAAATTTAATTTTACCAATAAATTTAATATTTATACTAAAAAAATAATAAAAATTAAACTGCTATACACTACAAAACGAACAAGTGACGCAAGCGTCAAGTTCCTTCAGAGCGTGATGCATTTTGAGGTAGAGGAGAAAGCAGATAAGAAACTAGTGACCATTCTTGTCATGCAATTAATATATTCGTCTAAAAAGATGCAAAAATCATGTTTGAAGCTCAAGAATATAATTGCTCTAAATGCCTTTCGATATATTTGTACTCTAGTACTATGAATTTCATGATAGCAACATTTGAAATTAAGGTTGAATATAATGTCATAGTTTAATGCCTTCAATCATAAGTAATTAACAATTATCTCAAATATCCACCCTATACATGTTAAGATCTGGTCATTTGAGTCAAACTCTCTACCTCCTTCTAAACTACAATAATCAACTCATTTAAGATGCTAGTAAGGTTTTTATAACTTTGTTTATATATTTTGTAGAATCTTATTGCAGTTGTGTTGCTTCCATTGCTCATTGCTCATGATAAAGAAAAAAAATTGTAATATAATAGATGCTGTAAATTTTAGATTGTGACAAAATTTTATTTTGAACTCATAAATATAATATGTTCCATGAACGGAAAAAAATACCATAGAATATAATCTCATGCATCTACAACTGCATGTGAGATGCATTGTGGAGGAACTAACCTAGTCCATTCCCTGAAATAAGCAATGCCTTAAAGCCTATAAATGAAGAATTTGATGAATGTGGAGAACTGCTAAAAGTATTTCAGACTCATTTGATGAAAGATGTGTAAAGTGCTGCAAAATACACCAAGTTAAAAGGTGATATTTTTATTTAAAAGGAACAAGTTCCAAATTACTATGTTGACAAATAGTCTTCAACAAAGGAATGTGACAAGGGAACTTAAAATTCACATATCAATTACATCTAAACCACTGAAAGAATCTTTATCTTTATCTCGATCATTTTTAAATATTATAATAAGCATTCTCAAAATTTGCAAAATTGCGTCTTTTGGAAAGGGGATTTCTTCATCTAACATATTGTCAGATAACTGAAGATCATTTCTAAAACTGACATATTTACTTAAAAATAAGTGAAAATGTACAAACAATTATGTCCGATGATGGAAGTTACTCTGTTGTACAAAAATTCAAAATTAGAAACAAACTAAAAAAAATCCAACGTGAAGTAATTGGCATAGACAGTAACATAAATTAGAACTCCATTATTCATTGTTTGTTAAGGTTTTTTGACAGCTGTTTTGAAATCAATATAACATTTGTCTTTTAAAATAACTCCTCCTCCTACATGTGGTTTTATTTGCATATGTTTGACACTCTGAATTTAAACTTGTAAAGACGGCTGTTCAAAATATGCTTTACCGTGTCCACGTGGGAATGCAGCTCTTCACAATCTGGACAGAAGGAATTGCCCAAAACTACATTTCCAAGTGAATCAACAGATAGACATTATATCAACATTCTTCAGTCTTTGGGGCAAGCAGTTCAGATATTCAAGCTCACAGGAGAAATAATATATTGGTATGATTTTAACATTCCGCTGTTGCCATTTGTGAGACATCAGTTCTTTCATCGATGTTGACTATTGCTTTTGTTCAACTATCCTTGAAGCATACAAGGGTTCAAAACTTCAAACAAATGGAATCGTCGTGCTATTCTGGATTTAATTTGTAAAAGATCGAGGGGCATGAATTCAATTCTCAGCATGTTTGGCATAGTCTTAGAGAGCAGATTTATAGTAATGTGCCTTCTTTATTAAAGATTTAAGACTTTCACAGGTAAACATAATCAGGTCTGGATATAACTGTGTATGGCTTGTGATTCCCACTTAATGTTTCGTAAATCATATTTCTGATACCTGGAGGCTGCTCCAGTTTTTATATGTTATAAGCTTTGTTTGATTTACTTAGCTCTTGTTTATCTTTTGGTAGAATCTACTCCTAACAAATAGTATAAGAAAAAGCAAACTTCTTCTGAAACAATATATTATATAAGAAAATAAATGGAAGCTTTTTTAATTCTCTGTTTTCCATATCTGACTCAACAAGCCATCTAGCATTCAAAATTAACAGAAATCTAGTAAATATAATTTCATATTTCAATATTACTTGTCTAATAATATTGTCTAGTGTATTCGAGTATGAAGACTTGGTAGTTGTGAAAGCTTTTTTTTCCTATGTTAATAATAAAAACTAGTGTAGTATTCTTAACGATAGTTGCTTGTTAGAAAATGCGATAATAAACTCCTCCCAGGCAGGAAAGATAAATGGAGGCAGAGTTTGCTCTTGGTTTTACCAACTAAAAAACTATGCAAAGATCATGGAAATTCTACAATACTTTATTGGTTTTGAAATTCAAAAACATTTTCCAATATCTCTTAATGTATGGTGAGAAATTCTAGAAATGATATCAATTACTCTCAATGTTGTGCCAAATGATGTGTAAAACTGCTTTTTGCTATAGGAATGATGGGTTTCTTTGAGATCTCTTCTTAATTTTTCTCTTTTTATGGGTTTCTTTGAGATCTCTACTTAATTTTTCTCTTTTATGGGTTTATTAAGCTGATAATGGTGATCGGATAAGACTATAGCCCAATTGCGAGTGGGTACCTAATTTTTCTCAGTGGGTGCTGCTAAGAAATTTAGGAGCCTTTACTCAGCAGTAGGTGCAGAGAGGCTACAACAGAACATGTTAATAAACATCTTTTCTTCAAAATTCATCGGATGGAATTCAAAAAATAAGCAATGAGTTTCACTGGTTTCATTAGATAAAAAAATGATGTCCGCAGCAAATCTTAAGCAGCAACAAGCAAATAAATGATCTTGTCTTTCAATATAGCAACCACTAAAGATAAATCAGACAAGTTTGAGCTGACTAAGATTTATTTCAATATACAGAGTCCCCTGTTTCAGTCAATGTTAACTGAGTTGCTTCCTGCTTATTTGGCTGATCCTGATTGGCGTAAGCATCACGCTGCTCTCATCACTCTTGCCCAAATTGCTGAAGGTTGTGCTAAGGTATGTATGCTAAGTCTTAATTGTCTAATCGCTAGATAAAATTTGTATTTTCAATGATTATTTCATTGGGAAAACATTGGATTGATGCCTGTTGCCAATAGAGAGGGTTGAGTTTATGTGTAACTAAGCTAGTATCTTATCAAAATTCATTCACAAAAATTAAAATGAATTAGATTTGTTGATTAGTTGTACCCTGTAGGATATTCCCAACTGAATTGTTATATCGCATGGGCACTTGCAAATGAGCCACTGTATCAATTGAGGTATTCACAACCAATTGATAGTACATCATGTGAATAACCCAAACTGATTTGAGTGCATTAATTGGACTGTAGGCATTTTAATCAGACCAATTGTAATGATTGGACTGAGTTTTTACTATTTTAAGTATGTTAGTTACTTTGATTGCATTTTAATCAGACCAACTGATGGAATGTATAAGTTGGGCTTACTGAACTGACAAATTGTATCAGTTGGGCTTTCTTGAATGATGGATTGCATCAGTCAGGTACTCCCACCTGATCCACTTTGTCAGTTTGGGGTATTGTCAACTGTTCTACTGGGGGTTCCCAACAGTTTAATTACGTATCCCAACTGATTAATTGGATGAAGTATGTATCCCAATAAAAAATCACAGTAATTGCTGTTGCTTCATGCTGTATAAACATTTTTTTGCATTTCTAGAATTGGGTGATAATTGCTACAATCATAAGAACTGTTCACAGGGCAGATGGTATAACTGTGAATTTGGTTTTAATTTCATACAGGTGATGATAAAGAATCTTGAGCAAGTTGTCAACATGGTTTTGAAATCTTTCCAAGACCCCCATCCCCGTGTGCGATGGGCAGCCATCAATGCCATTGGTCAGCTCTCAACAGACCTAGGCCCAGATTTGCAACAGCAATATCATCAGCCGGTTCTGCCTGCACCGGCTAGAGCAATGGATGATTTTCAGAACCCTCGAGTGCAGGTCAAATCAAGCCATATTTCTATAAATTGTTGTATTTCTATGTCTCAAAGCATAACGGATTAATATGATACTAATGATGCGTTAATTAGATAATTAGTGCCCAAAGTTAGTTTGTCTAAATGTGATTGCAATATCACCATGTTGCTATATGCATAGCAGTCTGCAGATAAGTGAACTTGGGCATATGTGTTTTTTGATCTTGTGTTTAATTGGTTTAGCCCTCTAGTTGTTGATATAAAGCTTTATTGCTATGAATTTCACTTCTGGTTTTATTTGTATCCCGTATCTTGAAAAAGATTTATGCCCCTCAGAATATGAAGTATTGTTTTCCCTTATTTTAAATTTCTTCCAGTTGTAAAATATAATTTGTTATCGCATATTATTTGCCAGAGCATGTAGTAGTTACAGAAATAATTTAGGATGAAATGTGTATAGAAGTAGCACCAAAAGTGATTTGGCATTTTAGGCAAGTTAATCTGAAAATTGTTTCTGTACGTTTGTTTCTAAACTTTTCTTCATAGATTGGTAGGGAATAGATGTCAATGAAGTTTGTCTAGACTCTAGAGACATCAGTGTACAGTTATGTTCTATTGTTGACTATATTCTGGCCTATGGAATCCGTGCTTTAGTTTTATTTTTCAAGTTTCTGAGGAAAATTCTTCACAATGGCAGGTTTGCTTGCAGTAGTTCAAATACAATATGACTGCCGTGACATCAAAAGTTGTGTTATAGTCAACAGGGAATTTTGCATTGGCTCACAGCATTACCATAAAGTAAAACAATTGAGTGCATTTATAGGATTTGTTAATGTTTTTTGTTGTTATCGAGATTGTTATTGGCAGGGAATAGATGTCAATGAAGTTTTTCTAGACTCTAGAGGCATCAATGTAAAGTTATGTTCTATTTCTGACTATATTCTGTCATATGGAATCAGTGCTTAAGTTTTATTTTTCAAGTTTCTGAGGAAAATTCTTCACAATGTCAGTTGTGCTTGCAGTAATTCAAATACAATATGACTGTTGTGACATCAAAAGTTGTGTTATAGTGAACATGGAATTTTGCATTTGCTTGCAGCATTACCATAAAGTAAAACAATTGAGTGCCTTTATACGATATGCTAATATTTTTGTTGTTATCGATATTGTCTGTAAGGTTCTAAGTTCATCCCCCCTGATATGATCACTATAATCCAATTGAGGGAGTTCACTGTTTTATCCACTTGTTTATTAATAATAACTTTTTTTTGTCAAGGTTGCCTGTACAGGGTACATTTGGTGCAACTTAGGATTCGTGGGATTAATTGTAACATCAACGTCTTTCTTGGCCACCCTTTTATTGCCTTGAAGATTTTCAAGGAGAAGACTAGTATGAATTGGAATGCATAATTTCATTTTGAGGCTAGACCTTACAAAAAGTTAATAAAATGTTTCATGGACTGGGTTATTAGCCAATTCAATCCCTAGAATTAGGATGACAACCACCAAATTGAAATAATTTTCAGAATAAATTATTGTAGAATGATGCTGAAATAGGATCTTGTCCAAATATAGTTTTCCCTGGAAATTGATTTCTTCGTTGGTGGACCACTGCATGTTTGCCATCTGGAAATCATATTTTGTTAATTGCTTGTAATTAAGAATGGTACATAAGAAATTAGAAATCTTGAGTAGTGTAAGGAAGTAAGTATTTAGTTTATTACTTGCCCAGAGGCCTTAAAAGTTATTGTGGTTTGCTTTTTGCTTTTGATATGGAGTTATTTGATAGCTGCATCAACAATTTAACCATTTAAGATTTGCCATTATCACTAGCTTTTCAACAAATTTTTGAATTTTTATAACCATGCAGACACATGCAGCTTGAGCAGTGCTTAACTTCAGTGAAAATTGCACACCAGATATTTTGACACCTTACTTGGATGGCATAGTGAGCAAGTTGCTTGTTCTTTTGCAAGTAAGTTCTCAACAATTTGTTTCCTTGCTTATATCTTTGGCATTTTAAGCAACCATGTAACAGACTATTTTGTCATCTCTTCTCAGAATGGGAAGCAGATGGTGCAGGAGGTTGCTTTGACAGCTTTAGCATCTGTTGCTGATTCTTCTCAGGTACTCCCTAAAGGCTTACATGTTATCTTAACATTGGTAATACAAAAATGCCACTGTAATAAATTATCTGATAGTCAATCAGAATAGAGTTAATCTGATGATATATGTTTTGGTCTACAGGAGCAATTTCAGAAGTAATATGATGCAATTATGCCTTATTTGAAAGCCATATTACTAAATGCTACCGACAAAGCTAACCGTATACTGCGTGCCAAGGCTATGGAATGCATTAGCCTAGTTTCAAGATTAAGGCTTTCCTTGTGGATTAGATAATCAGCATATTAGCAGGTATATGAAGGCTCCAAATCTATCTTATTGTTGATCCTTGCTAGGGTCCAGTTTGGAAATGCTTTTATTTTCATGCATTTAAAGAGTATAATTAAAAATAATAATTTAAGTCAAAAATTCTGTCACTCTTAAACCGGATGAAGTATAGAATAAGAATAATTTAGAAAACCTTACAATAGAATAGTGTAAACCAGAATTAACAGCTTCAAAGTAATTCAAGCTGCTGCATTAATCAGAGACTCACAGGTTTGGGCCAGGGAAAATCAAATCATAGAATTTTAAACCATAACTTTTCAAATCCTAACAAAATCAAACCCTAAAAAATAGGGTAGTGGAGCTCTACAGCAATCTGGTGCCTAAAACGACTGAGATTTCAGGGCGCTCCTTCAAATGACATTACCTAGATGGTAATTTTAGATTTATCCTCCATAACCTCATTGGTATGCTTTAGGTGTGGCTTCTCATATGCTTACAAGCTCCCCATAGAAAATACTCTCCAGAAAAAATTGCATTCTTTTGTGCCTTTGCCATCTGATATCATTTTAGCTTTGAGTCTCAAAGTGAAAAACAAAACTCTAAAATCCTTAAATTTGAAAACCCCCAAAATCCTTTACATTCTTATTTCCTCAGTATTTTGAATCTCCTATATAGAGATTCTTAATAAGGTGACCCTGGACAGCAAACCTGCTAAATCAGACATCAACAATTTATCAACAGATAAATAAATACATTCCAAACATAGTTGGGATGTCAGATACTTTGTTGTAATTGTATTTATTACTAAATATATATATTTCTCTAAGTTACAGGGTTCGGCCCTGGGAGGCTCGGGTTCGATCAGGGTTCAAAATTCGGGTCCGGTTCGCCCAAATTTGCCCAGGGTTCGAAAATCTGCCCGTGGGTTCGAACCGGGTTCGGAACCCGGACTGTGGGTTCGACCAGGGTTCGAATTTTTTGAACCCGGTTCGAACCCGGGTAGAATTGCGCACCCAGGCGGATGTAAAAGCACGAATTTCCATTTTTTTTATAATTTTTTTAGTCTTTGTTGACTTTTTAGTATTTTTTTATTCTTTCTAACCCTAATATGTGCCTCTAAAACATGAAATAGGTAAAGTGATAGTCATTTACCAATTTGTGAATGAAAAAAAAAGATTTTTTGCCTCCATTGCTGAACTTTCTCTTTTGCTTGCACAAGCTTGAATAGACTTGAAGGTTGATTGTAGATTGTTCGAAGTTGGTTGTTGTGCTATTCCTAAGCACTTGCAAGTGCTTCTTCGTTGCCAAGAAGATCATAGAGCAAGATTTCTTCAAAAGAGGTAGGTTTTTTGAAGTTTTTGATTTTTTTTTTACATTTTTAAAATTTTTTTTAACAAATGGACTTCAACTCTTTTAGTTTAGTTTTGTTTTTTAGTTTTAGTTTTGTTTTACTTTTCATTCCTCTAAATGTCTATAAGACTATAACACATGTTCAATTTTTTTATTTTTTTGAAATTAATTAAGTCTGTTAGTTTCAAATTCAATCAATCAATACCAAAATTTCAATATGTTGTGCCTTAGGTATTCCATATTACAATGCCAACCGGTACCTCCTCAGCCAATCTCGTTTCAAAACAAACCCAAACTCTCCCCTTTGGAAATATGTAGAAATGGTTCAGCAACTTCCAGGTGGTGGAGGATATGTTTGGATTTGTAGTCATTGCCATGTTCAGTATTCGAGCTCATATAGTTGAGTGAAAGGGCACTTGTGTGGGATCTTTGAAACAGGCATAAAAAATTGTCCAGCTGAAGATGAGAAAGGCATTCCAAATGATATAGTGTTGAAATATATTGCTGAGCAAGAAAAGGCAGACCAAAGAGCAGCCAGTGGTAAAACAAGCCATCCTTTGAAGAAAGGATCTCGTTTCATGAAACCCCCTACACCGCCTTCTTATTTTCCACCTACAGAAAGCCATCCATTTATGGACATCCCTCAAGAGCAAACCACACCCTCTTCAAATAAAAGATCTAAGGGACCATTGGAAGCTTCATTTCAGAATGAGGCAAGAGAGATTGCTGATCAAGACATAGCAAGATGTGTCTATGCCAATGGATTGGCATTCAATGTTGTTCGTTCACCATATTGGCAAAAAATGGTGAAATCTATTAATGAGGCTCCAAAGGGGTATAAGGGCCCAGGTTTTGAGAAGGTGTGTTGCACCTTATTGGAGAAAGAGGTGAAACATGTAGCAAACTCTTTGAAGCCCATAAGGGATTCGTGGATCGAAACAGGGGTGACCATCGTTTCTGATGGATGGAAAGATGCAAAAAATCGCCCATTGATCAATGTTATTGCTGTGTCCCCTAAAGGGGCAATGTTTTTGAGAGCAGTGGATTGTGAAGGACAGGTGAAGGATGGTCCATTTATTGCTAACATCATTTGCCAAGCTATTGAAGAAGTGGGCCATAAAAATGTTGTGCAAGTTGTAACTGATAATGCCAAAAATTGTAGGGCTGTTGGGTTATTGGTTGAGGAGAAGTATCCACACATTTTTTGGACACCTTGTGCTGTCCACTCCCTTAATCTAATGCTACAAAAAATTGGATCCAAAATTGAATGGATCAAACAGGTGTATGCTGAGGGCGAAGACATTCAAATGTTTGTCACCAACCACCATATGACACAAGGAATATTTAGACAATTCTCAAAATTGGAGTTGTTGAAGGTAAGTTAATTCTCAATATTTTTTAATTTTTTAATTTTTTGTTAATTTTAAATTTTGATTTTGTAAATTTAAATTATATTTTAGTTTTAATTTTGATTTTCAAATAGGTTGCCGAGACTCGTTTTGCCTCCAACACAATTGTGTTGAGATGACTTATAAAGGTTCGTGAGGCACTCTCTGCAATGGTAATCAGCCCTAATTGGGCCATATGGAGGCAATCTACCAGTGAAAGGGCAAATAGGATCAAGCAAAGGATCCTAGATGATAGTTGGTGGGACCTTGTTGAGTATCTCGTCAGTTTCACTGAGCCCATATTGAGCATGATCCGTTACACTGACATGGATAGACCTTTTTGGGTGAAGTATATGATGGTATCGACTCAATGATTGAGAAGATGAAAACCATCATCAGTGCAAAAGAGGAAGATCTCGAAGAAAAGTTCTTCAAAGAGCTACAAGAAATCATTGTTGATAGATGGAACAAAATGACCACTTCGTTGCATCTTCTCGCTTTTGCATTGAGTCCCAAATATTATAGTCCAGAGATACTTTCTGCTTCAGCAAGAGTTGCTCCATATAGGGATGTTGAAGTGGGTCAAGGGTACAAGGCAGCAATTCGTAGACTCTTCACTGATCGTGACCAACGTGATCGAGTGAGGGCTGAATTCATGGCTTTTGCATGCTTTGGTACTGTTGATCGTAATCTTGATGCTCTTCGAGACAAGGTTAGGGTGGATGCTCATAGTTGGTGGTACTTCCATGGGCAAGAATACAGGCACCTCCAACCTATTGCAATAAATTTTTTATCCCAAGTAAGTTTTATATTTTGTAATTTTAATTTTACTTTTAAATTTATATTTATATTAATTAATATTTTGTTTAGTTAAATCAACTTAAATTTTGTAACTCCTAACTATTTAATTTGGTCTTAATAGGTTGCTAGTTCATCTTCTTCTGAGAGGAATTGGAGCACATACTCCTTCATCCACTCAATAAAACGCAATAGGCTACATTCGAAAAAGGCAGAGGACTTGGTGTATGTGCATTCAAACTTGCGCCTCCTTACACACAAGCAAGTTTCCTACAAAGAAGGAGACACAAGGAGGTGGGATATTGAGCCAGAGCAGCTTGACTTGGATGCTTCCACAAGTCACTTAGCTGCACTTGATATTGATGATGACTATGAGCCTGAAGCAACCGCTGAGCATGAGAGTGGTAGTGTCAGTGCTAGTGGCAGTGCTTGTGCGAGAGCCACTAATGCTATTTGTGGTTCTACACATAATGTACCATCTAATGATGATGATGATGATGTTTTTTTTGATGACCCATATGACTCAGATTGATCAATGATCAATAATTATTAATTATTAATGGCTGATTGTAAACACTTCACATTTTTATGTTTGAACTTCGATGATTTGAGTATAAAATGGTGGTGTATTTTTCATTTTTGCTATGTTATTTAACTATTAATATGGTGGTGTATTCTGAAATTAATTACTGCTGCAAATATGTATATATTTCTGATTTTTATATGTTTTTGTATTACCGAACCCAAAACGAACCCAAAACAAACCCAAATAAAAAATAAATAAATCCCGAACCGGTGAACTGGTCCCGAACCCGAACCCAAAACCGAACCGGTAACTTAGATATTTCTTAAACTAAGAGAAACATCAATAAATGTAAACACAAACCATAGAAAAAAAGGCAAAAGTGACTTAATTAACAGTCACAAAACTACCACATGTATATAGCAAAAATCCATCAAAGTGCTAGCATCCCTATTAATAGCAATTAAATTCTCCCGTATTATTTTTGAGTATTGCGCAATTGATGCCTCTCTGTGTTGAATGAGACCCTAATCTTCTCAAACCAGACCTCCAAAGTATCCTACAGTCCCAAAGTTCTGAATTGTAAACCACAATACTCAATTTGTTCTCAAAATCTGCTAGAATGGGTGTACGAGACTTCAGTTGTCTATTGTCAGCTATCACGTCATTGCTTTCAACACCTTTAAACTTGAAGAGCTTGGGTAATCCCAGATTCTCCGTCGGCGGTTGTCCGGAACCCCTCCCACACAAATAGTATCACACAAAGCCCCTGCAGAGCAGCCCCTCATAAACCGAGTGAACACCCACAGCCAGAGGAAAGAAATCCATTTGGCACTCCACAACTAGACTAGCTAAGAAAGTACCAACCGCCAAAAGCAAACAAAACCAAGTGAACTATGAGCAACAGGAAAAAATGCAAAATTAAATTAATTTATTAGAATTCCCTAGTTTCAATGCAGGTCTGCAGATCCCTTTTTGTTAGAAGGGAGGCCTAAAACTGCCACGCCCGAGGGTTAAACCAATCTCTCCACAACTATTGCTTTAATCTATTCACAATAAATGCAAAGTAGATTTACAAATATTGGAGTTTTGGAGCTACCAGATTCTTGAGCTCCGTATGCAAAATGTGGTTGCAGAGGCAAATTGCTACTCCTGCTCATTCGACCAAAGATTTTTTTCCCCAATTTTAAATTGAAAAATCAAAAAACCTTGGCTATGTACAGATTTATGAAAAAACTCGCTGAAACAATGGCAAGTGACTTACCTCAAGATTCTGCGCAAATTGTCTGGTGCAGATTGTGTGATGCTGTCAACAATGTCGAGAAAAAATGGGCGGAGTTTGCAGGAAAAATATTACATAACCTTGTTGTCTCTGAAAATTTCTCCCGCAGCTTCCCCAGCAGTTTCGAGCAGCGTCTCCTACATTAATATTAACTATAATGCTTTTGTCCAAAAAATTATTATGATCATTTATTTTCTTAAGAAAAAGAAAAATGAATTATAGAGCTACTCACACAAATAGAAAAAGAGATAAATGCTAATTTTTAAATATAAAAAATAAGTTTTAAAATTGAAAGTATACAAATCAAAAGTAATATGTTTATATAATGCAATATGATTGGTCAATTGAAGAAAATAAATAAAAATGAATGATTGCAATAGTAACCTTCCTAAGAACTAAAAAATTATATATCAAATTACAATTACATTATAAAGCAGTTAAAAAATAGTGCGTGATTTTGTTATAAAATGAAGATTAGGGGTAATTTTTGCGGGAAAATTAGGCGGGATGAAATTCAAATTCTGTGGTAGTTGGGAATAAATTTGTCGGTTGCAGCAAAAGAAAAGAAGTTGGAAAACAATAGTACAGATGTCCAATGGTTAAAGTATGCTAGATTTCTATATGAGCGGGTCCACGAGAAAGATTACCCTCATGTTGTTAACACTTCAATGGAGCTATTCAATGTGGATGATATTAAACAAGGAATAAAAAACTTAGCAAGTGGTAAAACACACGATATAAATGGGCTACAGGTTGAATTTTTAAAAATGGGGGATTGAAACTCTGGCTCCTCACATAAAAAGAATTTTCAACAATGTTAATCGAGAAGGTTTTCCTATGGAGTGGACTACTAGTGTGGTCATCCCTCTATTTAAAAGTGGTGATATCAATAACCCATCTAACTACCGCACAATTATGGTCAATCTTATCTTTGGAAAACTCTTTGGGAGCATGATTGAGCGTAGGATCAGCAATTGGGCAGAAAATGAGGGCAAAAGGGCAAAGGGGCAGGCAAGCTTTAGGTCCAGGCACTCTACCATTGATCACTGCATCACCCTTAGACATTTGATTGAATTTTTTTGGGATACTCAAGGCGAGGAAGCTTTTTACTGCTTTGTTGACTTTAAAAAAGCTTTCGACACGATGCCTAGGGACAAACTATGGAATAGGATGGAAGAACTAGGCATTCCAAATGTGTTTAGAGTTGCGGTTCACAGGTTATATGAGAAGGTTAGTGCTAAAATCAGAACAAGTGATGGTATGTTAGAATGTTTTGGCAGTGATATTGTGGTAAAACAAGGCTGCCTTTTATCTCCCATGCTTTTTGGGTTATACATTGATAAGTTGGAAGCTTGGTTAAACATGGAAGGTGGGGATGGTATTCAGTTGGCTGAGTACGTAGTGAGATTACTTCTTTATGCTGACAATCTTGTTTTAATCTAAAAAACGGCTCATGGGTTAAGAGAACATTTGAAAGCTCTAAAACACTTTTGTTAAGAAGTTGGGATGCAAGTGAACACCTCCAAGACCAAAATCATGATTTTCTCTCTGAACATAAAAGATAAACAACATACCTTTATTTTTGAAGGCAACCCGCTTGATATAGTGAAGGAATATAAATATCTTGGGATTGATTTTCACAATAAGCTCAGCTGGGAAACTTGTAGAACAAAAAAGAAACATGGAGGTTGGAAAGCCTCTTACTTGCTTCAAAATAGATGCACGAAAGCTGAACTTTGGGATTGGAAAACCAAAAAAAACCTTTTTGGTTTACTTGTCACACTGGTTGTACTCTATGGGTGTGAAGTGTGGGGAAGCAATACGTCAAAGAGCAGTTGGAGACAAATAGAAAGAATCCAAAAACACCTAATAACAAGTAATCTCAAAGTTAAAGCTACAATCCCTTATGAAATTATTTTAGCTGAATCGGGGGCTTTTCCTTTGGAGGCATCAGTGATAACCCGATTGATAGGTTATCTAAAGAAGGTCGAAAACATGGATAATCACCGATGACCCAAAACGGTTATGGAGGAGATGCTAGACCGGAGAAAGAAAACTTGGATGAAGCAGAACAACAAGTGGTTGAACAAGTGGGACATCAAACTGCATGAGTGTCCTGGCACCAATAGTGAAATAAAAAACTATGTGAGGGAAAAATTTAGGACTCCTATGTGGTCAAATTAGATTGGAGGAAAAAAAACATACTACATCAAAGAGTTCAACCCAACAAAGGATCATGGCGAAAAAATCTATTTAGGTGTAACTATTAAAGGGAAGGCGAGGTTGTTAGTTGCACAATTAAGAACGAGATCACACCATCTTAGATGCGAGACTGGTAGGTGGAAGATACCTAAAGAGACTTGGGAAGAAAGAACGTGTGTATTCTGTAATAAGGGAGAGGTGGAGACGGAATGGCACTTCATCATGGATGCACAGTTTATGAAGATATCCACAATTAGTACACAAATAGTTTGGGGGTGGACAATATGCAACGGTTACTTGAGGAGGATAAGATCAGTCAGACAACCAACCTTCTAGTCAAAATCAATAGCAGGAGGTCCGACTTAGAAAAGAGCTTGAAGACAAATTAAGTTGTTTGTCTTGGTCCCATAGACTGTTTAGTCTCGTGGACGTCATTAAAATCTTTCATTCATTCATTCATCTAACATTTTTGAGGCTTGGCGATGGAGGCCAGGGGGTATGCTACAGACGACAGCGTCCCTTCGTCTGACGAACATCAGAGCAGGTCATGGGTGTGTACTTCGTTTGATGCAGGATGGAAGGGCATGGGCATGGCATCGGTTTTGTAGGCTGTGTAGCCTTTTCCATCCAAAAATGATGGATTCGTGCGAAGCATTTGAATTAGAGAGCAACATCAAGAAAATGAAACAATTGCTACTTGAACATGTCATCCTTTTGTAGTGGGGGGATCTCAAGCAATGAGGCCCCATCTATTATTGAAGTTGTGGTAGAGAGCCACCAATTTTTGGCTACACATCAAAGAGAGTTTGCTTCACACAAGAAGATAAAATGACCATTGGAAAATACATTTCAAAATGAATTTTGAGAGCATTTATGTAAATGGTTTATTTTTCAACATTGTTTATTCTATCATATTGGGAAGAAGTCGTGAGCAACATTAAAAAGGCTCCAAAAGGGTGCAAGGGTCAAGTTTTGAGGTGTGTAGCACTTATTGGAAACATAGGAAGATATTTTTTTGAAGTTCATTAGGAATGTGTGGGTTGAGTTATAGGTGTGCATCATTTTTGATGGATGGAAGGATGTCAAAAATTGACTCGTCATGTAATGTTCCCTAAAGGAGTTGTTTTTAAAAGTCATTGCTCGTAAGAAATAGGTAAATTATACACAATTTATTTTTGATTTTCCTCTTTTTAACATAGACATGATTGTTAATTCCATTGTCGGCCATGCTTTACTCTCCTTTATAGATGGTCTCTCCGGATATAATTAAATATTTATTAATCTTCAAGATCAATATAAAACAAGTTTTATTACACTTTAGGGAACATTTTGTTAAGTGGTCATACCCTTTGGACTAATGAAGGTTGGTACGACATACCAATGTGTTATGACAACCATTTTTCATGAATTCATTCACAACATCTTGGGAGACCATGTCGATGACATCTTGGCCAAGTTTGCCTCACTTTAGAATCACACCAAAATCCTTCATCAAAATTTTGAGTGAATTCATAAATACAACATGCATTTGGAACCCTTGTAAATACACTTTTGGTGTCAATAGTGGCAAGTTATTGGGGTTCATTGTTTTGTATCTTGGAATTGGGGTGGAAACAAATAAAATTGATGTTATAATCAATATGCCACCTCCAAAAAGTATTTTTCAACTTTTTAGTTTATAGGAAAAGATTCAAGCTCTTCGTCAGCTTGTCTCATTACTAGCAGATTAGATTCTCTCTTTCACTTAGCTTCTTAAGAAAGATTCTAATTTTAATTGGAATGAGGATTGTCAAAAAGTTTTTGATGATCTAAAACGATATTTGGCTAACCCTCTTGTCTTACAACCAATCGTCTTGGGACATCCTTTCCTTCTTTACACTTCTACTTCATCCAATACTTTTACAACATTATTGGAACACTGATGATAACGTTCATATTGCATATTATATTAGTCACACTTTGTTCAAATATAGAGTTGGATACATTGCAATTAAGAAAAAATGTCTAACTCTTGTATTTAAAATGCATAAGTTGAGACACTATCTTCTTAAAGTTGAAACACATGTCATTGTAAAATTTGATTCGTTGAAACATTTCTTTTCTAAAATAAATCTTTTAGGACGTCTTTTCAAGTGGGTGATGTTGTTAATGGAATTTGATCTTAAGTTTGTCTCCCAAAAGGCAATTAAGGGCCAAGCATTGATCAACCACTTAGCCGATGTTACTTCACCACTTGCTCTCCCAAATCAAGAATTGTTCACCAATGATCAAGTTTTCCCCTTGGTTATTGATCAGAGGTGAGACTTGTTCTTTGATAGTTGTAGTCGTCGAACTGGCTTAGATGTCGGTGTTATACTTATACCCCCTTCAGGCAAGAAAATTCCCCTATATTATCGTCTAAATTTATTATGTACTAACAACATTGTAGAGTACAAAACTTTTATTTTTGGCTTGCGTGCTGCATTATCTCTTAGTATGCAACATCTTTGTATCTTTGGTGATTCATAGTTGATTATAAGACAAATCATTGGATCTTATCAAGTGAAGCAATATAAGTTATCTTAGTATCATGACCTAGCCTTATTAATGTTGAAGTGTTTCTCTTCTTTCATTATTGATACTATTCCTCGAAAATATAATCAACATGCAGATGCAATGGCGAGCGTTGCCTCTGTTATATCTCTTGATTCATTCATATATTTCCAATTCATCATTGATAATCTCTCTTCACCATCTATTGCCAAATTTTTTGTTCATAGTGCTTTCTGTTAAAACATTGATTTAGATGAATGATACTCCCAAATATTTCAATATTTGCATGACAGTACCTTTCTTAATCCTTCGCCTAAAATTTCTTGAGGTCGCATTCATAAGATCACAACACAAATCATTTTATCTAATATTCTTTATTGTAGAGGATATAATGGTCTTCTTCTCTAATGTCTTAACAAATTAGAGTTTCCTCTTGCCCTTGAAGAAGCCCATTCAGGTGTTGTGGGAGGCATTTTGATGGTCGATCTTTGGTTTAAAAATTGTTTCGTATAGGTTACTATAGGTAAACTATGGAACACGATTCTTTTTCCTTTGTCAAAAAGTGTCCTCGATTTCAAAAACATAACTTGATTTGAGCTCTTTCCCAAGAACATTGTGCCCAAGTCTCTCCTTGGCCATTTCCCATGTGGGGCTTGGATCTTATTAGAAAAAATTCCCCTCCCTCTTCTCAAAGACATACTTTTATTCTTAGAACTACTGAATACTTCATGAAACAGGTTGAAGCAGTTCCACTTCGATCCACAACTACTGAAGTGATCTGTCGCTTTATCCTTGGTAATATTGTTTCTCGATTTGATCTTCCTTCCACTTTGGTTTTTGATAATGGTTTATCATTTAAGAACAAAGAGGTAAAGAAGTTCCTTGAGAAATTTCATATCCAACATTGCTTCTCCATGCCATATTATCCTAAATCAAATGGTCAAGTAGAAGCTTCTAATAAAAATCGAGCAAATCCTTCGAAAGACTATCAATAAACGTGGCAAGGATTGGCACACTTGATTTTTTTATGCATTATGGGCTTACCAAATGAGTTTTCATATAGCTATGGGTACCAACCCATAGAATCTCATGTATGGTGTTGACACAATCATGCCCTTGGATTTAGATATTCCTTCATTGCGAATTTCTCTCAATTTTATTCTAGATGAAACTTCTTATAGGGAATAACAAATTCAACAACTTGAGATGCTAAATGAACAATGTATACATGCTCTCAAACATCTCCAAGATTATCAAAATAATATTCAACATAATTACAATGAGCGTGTCATTCATCGCTTTTTCGTGGTTGGTGACTTGGCGCTCTATGAGAATCAACACAATGTAAATGCTACTCCAGGTGAAAAAGGGAAATTCAACCCGAATTGTTTCATTCATGACACATGCGTGTCTTGAATTATGCAAGTAGTTTTCGTAGTAGTGAATTACTTTTTGTTAGCATACAATTTAGTAATATGTGTACCATGTTAATTAGATCATTGTTAGATTTAATTAAATAATTTGATTACATTGTTTAGTAGACTATATGCATATTTAATTCAACATGAATGTACACTAGGCAATCATTGGTTGTATTTATATAAAGAAATTTTAACTAGTTTAATTAGATCACATGATTCATCTAATTTAATAACACATCACCAATACATGTATCGATTAAATCATTGTTGTATTTATTAAGAAATCTTATTTGATTGTTTAATTAAATCATAATTGTATTTAATTAATCCATACATGCCAATTACCACATACAATTTGATATTTGTTGCATTTAATTAAAAAATACATCACATTGTTTCAATTAGATCACAAATAACATATAAAATAAACCATCTCATAATACAAGTGTCGAGAAAAATATCAAAATGCTCATATATATATACAAATGTCTCGATACAAGATGTACAACAAAAATCACCACTAAAAAAAATGTTGTGTGTGATAATGGTCAATGATATACAAGGGTTCCATCACCCTAGAGAACTATGGCTACCATATCCCTTGAAACCTACTGGTGGCCGAGTAACGAATGATTTTCATTGTGAGGCTTTAGACTGTGAGTGACTCTTTGACCCACTCCATACTTGTAGGTTGCTGACCTCACCCTTGAGCTTTGCCACCTCCACCCTCACATATGTGTATTGTTGCTGCAACTGATCTCTCTCAACTTGCAACCTGTTCGCCTCTACATGTAGGGCCACAACATGAGGATGGTCAATTATGGGTGTTGGTGCTGCTCTTGTTGCCTGAAGATGTATCAATGCCTGATCTCTATGAGCTGTCACTTAGCTGACCACCAACCCCTCCTCATATGCAACTCTTAGTTGTGCCATGGGCTCAAATATCTCCACGTGTCATCTTTTGGGAATAGGATTCCATTTAATTTCAATCCTAAACATATTTCATGTATCTCCTAAGTCCTTGGAAAGTGCTCCCCAACACTAGGATTAGAAAGAGATTAAATTCGAATGAAATAAACATGTAAATTGACATTTGTGATTATTCCTAAATAATAGGAACACGTGGGTATGTCCAAGAAGAGCTCCTACAAGATAGGAGCACATGGGGCACCCACATGGAAGGTGGAACCCACCTTGCTTCAATTAATTATTTGGAGGATTGATAACACTTCAGTAATACATGTTTAAGATCCTAAAAAATAGGGATGGATATTTTACATGAGTGGAGTGGCACTATTAGTTCAGTATCAGTTCAGTTATGGTTCAGTTATCTTCAGTTGCATGCTAGTGAGTTGCATGTAGTTATTTTGAGTTGCATGCTAGTTGACTTGAGTTACATGTTAGTTGACATGAGTTGCATGACTAATGAATTCAGTTGCATGACATATAACAGGTGGATACTTTTAGTTAAGTGGGGATGATCAATCATGCATAATGTTTACACGAATTGGTGGAGAGAAATGTTTCAGTTAACTAAGATTGACTTGGGTCCACCTTGGACGCCCAAGTTGGCATCTTTCAGTTAACACATTTTGCATGAGAAGATATTTACAAGGCTCAGTCAAGTGGGGCTCATTCTTGGGCACCAAACTTGAGGTGATGTTTACAAGATATCTTCTTGACCAAAGTTTAGTTAAGTGTTCAATTTTGGGCACCTAAATTGAGGAGGACTTTGGTTTGACTTCAAATTACATGGTGGAATTCTACTTGCCAAATCTAGGTGTAGGTTTTTGAGAGTATCTTTATGCTCTTGTATTTGTACAACTCTTATGAGTTTACATGCTCATAATTGTATATTTATTGCAGCAAGTGCATAAGAGTTTCATGAGAGTTTATTACAAGTTGTGAAGAAGGATTGTTGAAGTAAAAGGAAGAATACCAATCAAGGATTGATACAATATTATTGTAATCTTGTTCTAAGGTTAAATAATGCAAGCACTATTGATTCCAGTGGAGTTTTTTCTTGAAAGAGTTTCTCCACATATATGATGTGTCACTTCTATCTTCTTGTCTCATTCCTCTACAATCTTCTGTTTCTTTCTAAAATTGGTAAAATTGATCTAAATAGATTAATCATACACAAAGAATTGTGACAAAGAATACTTAATTAGATCTACAATGTCATAGTTTTACAAGTTTTAAGCTACAATATTACCTTCATTTTTCAACATCATCTCACGATCTATTGTGGCCTATAACAGACCCACACTGGCTACCAGAGCTGTATAATGGGAACCATATCCACTATGATTCAACCTATAAAGTCGAGCCACACTTGTGTATCAACTACAAAAAGTAAAAAAAAATGAATCAAATATATCATAACATATATCAAAATAAAATCAAATGTGACATCTAGTGTTTTACTCAATCAACAATCAAAACATAAATATAAACCTCACTTGGATCATTGGCCCACTAGTGGAAATTCATGGAAATAGAAACTATGACTATACTTGTAGTCACGTGTGGTGTTGGGGGTATTGAAGCAACAACTCCACTTGGCTCGTCGTGCTCATGAACACTTGACACTTCGATTGCAGTAGAAAGTGCTCGTGCTACACAAGGTCAAGACTTGGACCTCGCCTTGTTGGTATCACAAGCCTCCTCCCTTTGCCCTCATTGACCTCTTGCTACTAGCGTTGATTTCTCCCCATCATCATCTTCATTTTCATCGTCTCCCTCCTCTTTAGACTCCTCACTTCAATTTTCCCATGACCTTAGGTCATTGGTGGGATGGTTTTCAAGAAACACAGGGGTAGGACAGACAACGTTCCACCATATCATATATGTTGGGCTTAGACCCGCATCATTAGTTCTAGACATGAGGAATGTGTCTCACTCCTTGCCATCAGGGTCACTCAATGTGACGTCCATTATGGCGGGCTAGGGCACATCTTCAAATTTAGTAACATTACATGTCGATTGTAGGTAGGTAGGTCATAAATGGGAACCACCTGCATGCGACTAAACTATCTGGCCACCATTTCATAGTAGAAAAGAATGATGATATGCACCTAGTGATCGACAAAGAGTCGGTCTCATTGCATCCTCACCATTTGATGGGTCTGACCTGCCCAATGTTGTAGTGCCATATATGGTTTCCGTAAAATGTCTGCATGTTGTAGTCAATAAAAAACAACACACTAATATAACATGTCACTAAAATTCCATGGCCTCCTCAAGGCGTAGGCTTGTGCTTAGGGATGGGTCCATACCGGCTACACTGAGAACCCGACGGGTCGCGTGCACACGATGTGATCAAATTCCTACACCTAGAGGATGGTGTAGGTCATCAAACTATGTCATAGTGCACACATTTCCCTAAGTCATGATATACGTTGGACAACATGCTCCACCCTTAGGTGAAGATAGTTCTCTGGCCCTCCATCACTTAGATGGTGTGTATGAGGTCCCCATGAAGGTGTGGGCCTCACCCATCAAGCACCATGATGAGAGTGATGATCACAACCATGATGCGATGGAAAAATGGATGACAATGACACTATGTAAAAACCAATGTAGGTAGATATTGTTGTTGGTGTCCTTATACATGGCATGATCGAGACAATATATATGTTTGGCTAAAATGGAGTTCATCACTTGGTGATCCTCAAGCTACATGGTCTTACCTCGCATGAGCAATCAAAAAATATGATACACATCCTCTAGGGTGACAATCATCTCCCCATCAGAGTATGGAAGGTTGAGGTATCTATGTCTTAGTTCTCCATGAGTGCCATCAACATCATATTATGAAAGTGCATAATGGGCATGATATAAGATGACCACAATCTAACATCTCTAAGGTGTTTGATCTCTGTGTCTATAAGCATTTAGGAATGGCTCCACAAAAAAGTATATATGTGGCCACCTACATACTCTCACATACTTGGCAGAACTCTCACGCACATCAAACAAAATCTAGTCAATTCCTCCTCATCGCAAAGCAATCACTAAATCAAATCCAAACTTTTCACTAGAAACCTTAAGAACATTAATTCCTAGGATGCTAGTGTGCTCCTTGGACCTTAGCGCTTGATCTTGATGGTAATGCATCCAGGGAACCCTAGTGTGCCCTCTGGATGCTAGCACCCTTATTATACACTAGTGCTCCAAGGCGCTCATTTGATGTGAATTTTTTTGAAGAATGTACCTATAGATACACAAAGGTTCAAACTTTGACTTACCTCACAGGCCTGGATGCCCTGCATGATGTAGTCCCTCAATGCTTGTAGTCTAGGTGTGCAGTATGGTTGTCGACACGACATCTTCATTTGTGGGGTTGCTTGAACCTCTCAAAATTCTTAAAAATGGAAAAGTAAAAATGAATAGTAAAAGGGTAAATGTTTTACTATTTACAATTGTAGACATCCAAATTTGATCACTTCCATATGATCAAAACCATCTATTATATTCATCTATTCCATTAACAGTGATTAAATAATTTATTTAATCATTATTTCATTTTCTGCCTAAGGTTCCTAAAGTATGTAATTAAATAAATTAAATACTTTACCTTACACCCTGTTCTTCTCTAAATTAAATAAATATGACAAATTATTTAATTTAGTCTTTTAACCCATTTGAATTAAAACCAATTTTTAATTCATCTTTTTCTCTCTCCTTGTCACATTCTCCATACCCCCTTTTAATCTAGATTAAATTAATTAATCTGTGATTAAGATGTGCACCACTTAATCTTGATTAAGTGTCACGTCCTCCATAATCTCCCACTTGTCCCTAATCTCTCATTAATTATCCTAATCTTGTGTTTGCACAACCTTAATCAGAATCATTAGCCACATTTGGCTTACCTTTTCTGGTCAACCTTCCCACTTACCATTTTTACCTAGACTCTCTTCCCCATGTGAATTTTTAATTCATATTTATATGCCCAAGGTTCCTCTCTTCCCCATGTGAATTTTTAATTCACTTTTATCTTTCCAAGGTCTTCCCCATCCCCCATGCAAGATTCTAGAAGCCTTGACTTGTCACTTCACATGTGCCAAGGGCTTCTAGAACCTTGGACTTGTCACATCACCCACATGTGACAAATCTCCAGCTTTTTGGAGACCCTCTTTTATCCACTAGATTCTTCCAATCATTGTGAATTTTTAATTCACTTTTATTCCTCCAAGGAATCTTCTCATCCCCCAAGATCCACCTCATGTACTTCTCTTCCACCTCATTTCCACATCACTCCACCCTAAGACATCTCACCTTCCACATGTCAAGATGTGAGGGCTTGTGAGTCCTCAACTCACCATAGCCCTTCATTTTGATCTTTGTTGGATCAATCCCAACTGTTGAATTCTCTAGAGAATTAAATTTAGCCTATAAATACCCCCTCAATTCCCTCATTTTGGACAATCAAGTCTTTTGCAACAAAACTCTTGCAAAATTGCCATTCAAGCTCTCATCTACCATAGCATTTAGCATCATCAATTCATCTTGCATCCATTCAACTTCATTGCCATCCAAGGAGCACACAAGACTTCAAAATCAAGGGCCAACCAAGGAAGCAACAACATGAAGGTATAACAACAATCAATTTGTTTATCTTACTTCTATGTTGTTCATTTTCTTAGGCTAATCTTATTGACGTGCCCTATTATCTTGTTACTTCTTTTTATTGCATTATTAGTTTTTGCATCTCACATTAGGAGTAGCATTTTATTAGGATCACATTTCTGGCACGCTTGGTGGGACCCACAAAGGGGTCTCTTTCTTTCACATTTTCTGTTGTTAGCTTGTTTGCAGATTTAGGTCGCAGAGGGGTGAACTTGCCCTCCCGGACGTCGCAGAAGGGCGACCTTGCCCTCTGTTTCAACTGTTTTTTGCAGAGGGGCGAACCTGCCCTTTGCTATTTCGGATTGTTTTCTACAGAGGGGTGAACCCACCCTTTGCTTTTTCTGACTGTTTTCTGCAGAGGGGTGAACCTTCCCTTTGCTGTTTTACTGTTTTCTGTAGAGGGGCGAACCTGCCCTTTGCTTTTTCTAACTGTTTTCTGCAGAGGGGCGAACCTGCCCTTTATTTTTTTTGACTGTTTTCTGCAGAGGGGCGAACTTGCCCTTTGCTGTTTTACTGTTTTCTGCAGAGGGGCGAACCTGCCTTTTGCTTTTTCTGACTGTTTTCTGCAGAGGGGCGAACCTGCCCTTTGCTGTTTTACTATTTTCTGCAGAGGGGCGAACCTGCCCTTTGCAGTTCTGACTGTTTTCTGCAGAGGGGTGAACCTGCCCTTTGCTGTTTCTGACTATTTTCTGCAGAAGGGCGAACTCGCCCTCCCAGTTTAGCATTTTTCACTGTAGAGGGGCGAATCTGCCCTTAACAACACATTCGAGAAGGTAAAAAGGAATATTTTAGCTTCGTTTTTGTCTCTTTCTTTTGTTGTTTTGTGCTCTACCCACTAATCCTGTTTGTTGATGAGTGAAGTTAGATTGCTTGCTGGTATCTTGTGTATTTTTGCTACTAAATCACAAAAGGGGAAAAGATAAACAACTAACATTTGCTTGCAGGGCCTTCCTTTTATTCTGATTTTTAAAAGTCTTTCCTTACTGCTTTATCTATTTACTTAGTATAAGTAGGGGAAAGTAATATTTGCTACTTGCTGTGTCTATTTTATTTATTTTACCCTAAGGGGGCATTAGTTTGTTTTCACCTTCCTCCTTTGCACGTTGTGCGGATCCGAAGGAGGTAGTTGGAAACGATTAGTGTCTTCTTTTTAGCAGGACCTGCTTCGGGATTTCATCACTCCAAGGGATGATTCCAACCATGCATATCGACGGGGTATATAAAGGGGGGAGAGCCAAAGTTGTACCCCAATCCAGTTGCGTCGTAATTAGTGGAACATCGAAGCTAGGGTGATACCTAGATAGATGTGAAGAGTTGGTCCAAGCCTTTCAGTATCTCGCTGGGGCTCCCAACTCACGCTTGTGATAGACTGGTGTTCACGGTTGTGCCTCACATACCGAGCATATATTGAGGACTCCCTAGAAACCTTGTTCATCCTAGAGTAAGACCTTTGCCGACCATACCCGTTAAACACTAATCATAGGATTGTGCTTGTTCAAAGTGTCTTTCTGTGAAGAACCAGTGAATTTTGATAAGTCAAACTGATTGAATCATTTTAAGTCCTTGCCAAAATCCCTCATCTAAACCAAGTTGCATCTCCCACTGTAGAGGGGTGAACTTGCCCCATTGTTCCAAGCCTTTTCCATTGCAGAGGGGCGAACTTGCCCCACTGTTTCAGCAGTTTTACTGCAAAAGTGCGAATACGCCCCACTATTTCAGCAGTTTTACTATAGAAGTGCGAATACGCCTCGTTGAACGGCCAGTTTCACCCGTTTGACCGTTTTAAACCTCCATTCAAACCCACAAAGCCTCCATTTGAGCATTTGATCATCCTAAACACTCATTTAACCAATCCAAACCTTCATTTAGCCATTCCAAGCCTTCGTTTAACGATTCCAAAACATCCATTTACCACATTCACATTGATCATTCCACCATTTGGGATACCCATCTTATCGTAAGACCTAAACATGTTCAACAACACATCTTCCCTTTGCATCCATCATCATCTCTCAACACAAAATCCGTTAAACCTTGTTTTAGGAGTTATTTTCCCAAACTGACCAAGGCGTTAAGTTGATCATTATCCTACATAATCAATCCTTATCTTCAACTTAATCAATCCGCTTCTATCTTGAGGCGGATTTGTGTTGTAAGTCAACGTCATTGGCCCAAATCAATCCCCTTCCATCTCAAGGCAGATTTGGTGCCGAGATCATCAATTTAGCTAGCTCAAATCGATCAACCAACGTCATAAGTCACTTAGGGTGATTTCCAAATCAGCTTTTAGGATCCCCTCCAATTCAATCCAATCATCAATCCAAATCATCATTTGATCCAATCAAATCAATCCAAATCCAAAACATCAAATTGATACATCATCAATTGATCGATCAACCAATCCTTATTCAATCATCAAATTAATTGATATGTCATCAATTGATCCATCATCCAATCCCAATCTGAGCTTTCATCCAATCCCCATATGAGCTTCCAATACATCCTAGTTTTCTATCCATCATCTATTCTTTCCTTCTAATCTATATCCATCATGAATCTTTATCCCCCTCTCACACGACCAATAATAGTAGTCAAGGGGAATCCTAACTCCATTGATGACAATAACAAAAATCTTGTTGATCATGAAGATTGTTATATAGATCCCCTTGACGCTATCATTGCTAGCAAGCTCTCTCCAACCGCCTCCAAAAATCCCACTACTTCTTCAAACTATCCCACCATGCCTTCATCCAAATCTAATAATGGTCCTTATCCAACATCCTCACCATCGACATATTAATCATGTCCTCCCATTCAACCTCTATCCTATCCAACATCCATGTCCTCTTATCCTCATCATCATCAACAATCCCAATACCTCTACCTTAATCCCACATCCCAATCTTCTCATCCTAATCCAACACTCACACATTCCTATCACAATCCCCCATCCCAATATTCCTCCTATCCTCATCCACCATCTCAATTCTCTCATCCTAATCTACCATCCATATCCCCCTACGCCAACCCACCATACATGTCCTCCTACAATGGTTCACCACCTCAATCTTCCTATTCTAATCCAACATCCACACCTTCCTATCACAATCCCCCATCCCAATACCTTTACATTAATTCCACATCTCCCCATTCTCATCCTTCATCTACATCTTCCTACTATCACTCCCCATCCCAATCTAATCCAACATCCACATCTTCCTATATCACTCTCCCTTTCACTGCATTATATCTTAATCCTCCATCTAATCATAATCCTACATCTCCTCCAAGCACTCCTAGTACTCCATCTAGTCCCATCCATTCATCTAATCCTAATCCTCCATATCCTCCTAGTCCTACATCCAATCCCATCCCTTCATCTAATCCTAATCCTCCATTTCCTCCTAGTCCTACATCCAATCCCATCCCTTCATCTAATCCTAATCCTCCATCTCCTCCTAGTCCTACATCCAATCCCATCCCTTCATTTAACCCTAATCCTCCATCTCCTCCTAGTCCTACATCCATTTCCATCCCTTCGTCTAATCCTAATCCACAAATCCCTAATCCTAATCCTCCATCCATTCCCATCACTCTACCTAATTCTACATCTCTTCCAAATGTCGCCCAAGGACTCATGCAAGAAGAGCCACCATGCCCTCCCACTCTATCATGTACTGTCACTAGTGATGAGGCCCTCCTCTATCCTACACCTATACCTCCCATCACCATTCCTGACACCGTCCAAACGATTGAGCCACTCAAACCCATTGAATCCATTGAATCTCCATCTTCTACAACTAGATCCACCCAATCCATTGAAGATGTCCAATCCCCTCCTCCCAGTCCTAATATTCACAAACTTCAATCCCATGACCTTCATGAATCCTCTGTCCTCCTATCTCCCCCAATTGAGGAGTCCCTCCAACACTCTTCCATTATCATACATCCCACACAAGACGAGTCATGCCAAGATCTTGATCCAAAGCATACAAGCATATCCCCTCCTCCAAATCAAGATCACTCCATCCCATCTACTCCATCTCAAGAACATAGTCTTCCATCCATTTCATCTCATGATCCATATCCTCAACCAAGTCATGATCCTATCCTCCCATCCACCCCATCTCAAGATCACACTATCTCCTCCACTCCATCCTATGATCCCATTTGCATTCAAGATCCAATCACTCCATCTCATGAGCCCTTATCATCCACTACTATAAATCTAGATCCCATTGTACTCCCCAATTCCTCTCATGATCTCTTATCACTCATTCCTCTTGATGCGGCTATCCCCTCACCTCCATCGCATGATCCTTCATCGCCATCTAGTCTTACCATCCCAATGCCACTTTTGTATCACCTTGGTAATTTTACATGCGTCCATGGTGGTCTTCTTGCAGGAGCAAAACAAAGTCTATGCACCACCTTTCCTCCTCCACCTGCTAACACACTCGCATCATGCTTCCAAAGGAATAAGCATCTTACCATAGATCATATGCTTGAGAACATGAACTATCAAGGAAAAGGTTTATGCCTTCATGAGCAAGGTATTTTAGAACCCATTCAAGTCAAAGAACATCCAGACACACATGGTCTTGGATATGTCTCCCAAAACGAGCACTCTAAAGATGTTGGTACAACCTTCGTACATCCTAAACGATCCTCTTCTAAAGGCACAAGAGGAACTTCCCATCATTCTACCAAGACATATGTTGCCATCCCCCCTCCTCCATCATACTACCTAAAAACAACCATCCATCTTCCTCCCTCATCCTCTCAATCCATTTTTGGTCCTTATGTCCCTCCATCCATCATTGCTCATCCTTCATCTATTATGGGTTCCTATAGCCCTCCACCAAACCCCACACATCTTTCATATACACCGTCCATTTTGGGTCACTATATCCCAAAATCACCCCCTCCATCTTATCCTATTCATCCTTTCATTGATCCACCCCCTCTCCCTCATACACAACATAAACATCCTACCTTCATAACTCCTAATTAGGATCAACAAAGGTACATACCTACACATTCTCCATCTACACATAATCCCTATCACCCTACCTCCATCGCTCCCCATCATCCATCTCCTCGCATCTATCCCCTTGCTACTAAAAGCACTTTGGATTCCAAAGCAAAATTGTATAAATCCACATGTCCACATGAATCTAAAGCTCCTCATGTCCCCTTCAAAAGACCTGTTGAAGAAAAGAAAAATCAAGTCCAAAATCCAAATCAATCCAAACGGCCACAAAGGCCCACCATAGAAAAAATAAAAACCATGTGGATCCCAAAGAAAAAAGCTGCCATACCTTCAATTGAAAAGTCCATAACGAAATCCAAAGTTGCTATTCCCCCACAAAATCCTTCACCTCCTCCATCTCCTAAATCTATTTTGGGTCCCTACATCCCAAAAATCACTATCCCAACTCCTCCATTATTGCCAACCTCTCCATCCATTCCTCCACCTATCTTTTCACATCCACCACATGTGCCAATGTTGGTCTTGAACACCTTCCCCTATCACACATCCACTCCATCATTCCATCCATACACTTTTAAACACCCCATCCACTATCCCCACTATCTCCCCCATCCAATCCCTTTGATTCATCCTCTTGCATAATCCATTTCTTCTACTAAGGTTGTATCAACATCCGAATAGTCACTTCAAACATGGGCTCTTATTACCTCATATGGAACTTGATGCGTGAGTCCTTCATCCCTATCCTTATCCATTGTCCTCTAAAAATCCACATATCCATATCCCTATCTTTATCCATCTTCGTCCACATCCTAGTCTAAAAAATCAGCAAAAAAATCAAAAAAAGAGAAAAAATACAAAAAAGAAAAAAGAAAAAAAAAGAAGTAAGGAGAAAATCATTCGTCCAAAGGTGAAAACTTGGCAAACAAGCGCCTTGGATTAGTACCATGATGAAAACCTAGCAAATAGGCATCATGTGTAAATCCCCCATCTAGTCTCCTTCCACGATTGGGGGCAACATCCACTTATGCATTCCTTTCCTCCATCTCCTACATCCACCTATCTTCCACATCTTACCCACCCTCTTTTGCATCCTATCCAACCCTCCATCTTCCTTGTGAACTTGATAAAGATAGGGGAAAACCTATATACATGTGTTGGACATCTCTTGGCATATATTCCCCCTCATCCATACACTATCGTATTCCTTCCACACATCTTGCTATCCCTCTTGCCTCGTCATGCATGACACATCTAGAGTGGGGGCATCTTGTTCTTTGCCATGAAGTCCTTGGTGACATCATCCATCCATCCCTCCAAGAAATCCTTTCCATCTCTCCATCCTGCCCATCCTTACCTCTCCATCCATTTATCCATCCAGTCATCCCTTCCCTCTACCACATACTTATCTTCCTATACTCCCATCCTACTTCAATCCATATCCATTCACTCCCTTATTTCCCCATCCTTCTATCTTCCTTCCCTCTTGCCTCATCACACATGACACATCTAGAGTGGGGACATCTCCTTCTTTGTGTCTTAGTCCTTGAGACATCATCCATCCATCCCTCCAAGTAATCCCTGCCATCTCCCAATCCTTATCTCCATATACTCTCATCCCCTCGTCATCCCATCCATTTATCCATCCAATAATCCCTACCATCTCCCAATCCTTATCTCCATATACTCTTATCCTCTCGTCATCCCATCCATTTATCCATCCAATAATCCCTACCATCTCCCAATCCTTATCTTCCTATCCTCGCATCTTTCTATCTCCCCATCTTTATCCATCCATCCATTTCCTTCTATCTCCTCATCCCTTGTCATTGGTATCTAGCTATCAGCTACCCCCATCCAATACCATGCTATCTCACTATCATCATTCCTATCTATTTATCACATCTTAACAATATCCTCTCAATCTTCATCTCATCTATCCACCTACGCAAGCATCTACTTATCCATCCATCCATTTCCCTCTATTATCCCTTGTCATTGGTATCTAGCTCTAGGCTACCCGCATGCAACCCAATGCCATTCACATCGTAATTCATCTCTCCTATCAATTTACCACATCTTTATCACATCTTCATCTCTCCTCATCCATTGTCTGTCGTCGGTCTCTGGTCGAACTACGTTGCCCCTGCACTTTCACGTAGGCAAGGTCGATCATTTGATTCGCCCCCGGGGTTCTGTCTTTTGTCTATCTTGTCCTCTTCCATCGTCTGTCTTTGGCCTTGTGTCACACTATGTGGCCCCTGTGCTTTCGCATAGGCAAGGTCAATCATTTGATCCGCCCCCTGGGCATTTTTTCCATCTGATCATTGCCCTCCACTCTCTGTCTTCATCATCCTCTTTCCACTTTTACCATGGTCTTTTCCTGAACTACGAGGGCTCTGTGCTTTCACTTAGGCAAGGTTGATCTTTGATCAACCCTCAAGCCCCTAGGTCTTTAGGTTCAGTCTTGTGTCATGCCATCTTGTTGTATCATCAAGTATGTCCCTATCCGAGCTAGTTCTTATTAAACAACGGTCATCTGTATCCCAAGATCCAATCGGTTTCTGCTATCCTGCGTCATGTCGATCAACCAATATATCCTCCATCTTTGGTCTCAACAAGATGTATCCTTCCTAACAGACCTCATCAACCCCATCCATCATCTTGATCCTATGGCAAAGGACATTTGAAATTGATTGTGATCTTTTGATGCTTTTGGCTTTTGTTTATCATTTGAGCTCCCTATCATCACTTTTCATGGTCGCCTTGATCCATCATATCATGGTGTGCTTTGAATAGTAAGCATAGGGGCACATCTTGCTCTTTTCTTTGTTTATGTCTTCTTGGTTGTCCCACGTAGTACCCACCAAGATCCCTGAGGTCTTGTGTTATGCTGGGGCATCCTTTTGTGCTTGTGGTTATTCCAATACCTAGCCCGACCAAAGTCATCGCGACTTTGGGGTGTTGGGATAGCCTTCTTGTTTGTTGTGTTTATTTTCTACATTAGACACTAATCTGTCTTGGTTTACATACCCTGATGCCCGGTGTCTTATGCTATAGCAAAAATCAGTGCTCTAAGGATGGCAAATTGCATTAGGATTGCATTTCATTTTCCATTCCCTCATCTTGCATGTCTCCCCCATCCTCATCCTCATCATCATCATCATTATCATCTATGGGATGTATCCTTCCCTCATCAACAACACTCCAATCAGGATGTATCCTTCCCTATCCTTGTGTTGTTTTGGGATGTATCACTCCCTCATCACCAATGCTCATCCTCATCCTCATCCGGATGTATCCTTCCCTAGTGTTGTTTTGGAATGTATCATTCCCTCGTCAACAACATTCATCCTCATCATCAACGTTGTTCTGGGATGAATATTTCCCTCATCAATAACACTCTCATTGGGATGTATCCTTCCCCATCCTTGTGTTGTTTTGGGATGTCTCATGTCCTTATCAAACAACACTCCATCAACCATCTGCTCAACCTGGCTTGTAGCTTGACTGGGACAACATCATATATGTCCTCGAATCCATTTCTTATCATCATTTCTTATCCATCAAGTTACATCATCGTCTTCATATCCCCTTTCATCATCTCATCTCTCATCACTCATCCGCCCCTCTGCAGCAATCAGAAGGGCGTATCCGCACTTCTGCAGCAATTAGAGGGCGTATTCGCACTTCTGCAACAATCCAGAGGGTGCATCCGCACTTCTGCAGCTTGCCTAAGGCAACATCATCTTTATTTTGTGCTCACCTTTATCTCCCATCGCTTATCATCATTTCTTATCCATCAACTTACATCATCCATCATCATCTCATCCCTCATCATAATTTTCATCTTGTCAAACCTCTCCTAGATCTGAGACTTTCTGCTTCTTTTTCATCCAATTCTTCTTCCTCCCCCCCCCACTTTCTTTCTTTCCTTCTTCTCTTTCTTTCTTTCCTCTTCCCCCTCTCTCTTTCCTCTCGCCTGCGGGGCAGACTCGCCCTTGCAGCGGGGCAGACACACCTTCGGACTGCTGGGGGGAACCCGCCCTCGGTCTGCAGTTGGGTGGATCTGCCCCTTGTAGTGGGGTGGACCCGCCCTCAGCCTACAGCAGGGCAGATCCGCCCCCTGCAGCAGGGCAGACCCGCCCTCGGCCGGCCGAGGTGGATCCGCTCTCTCGGGGTGGACTCAGCCCTTCCCGGGGCATACCCGCCCTCCCAGGGAAAACTCGCCCCTTCCCGGGGTGAACCCTCCCTCTCGAGGTGAACTTGCCTCTTCCCGAGGTGTACCCACCCTCCTAGAGTGAACCCGCCCTCTCGGGGTGAACTTGCCCCTTCTCGAGGCGTACCCGCCTTCTCGGGGCGAACTTGCCCTCCCGGGGCGAACCCGCCCTCCCGAGATGAACTTGCCCCTTCCCAGGGCGTACTCGCCTTCCTGGGGAAAACTCGCCCTCTCGGGGCGAACTCGCCCCTTTCGGGGGCGTATTCGCCCTTCTGCAGTAGGGCAAATTCGCCCCTCTGCAACACTTTTTCTCCTTTTTCTTCCCGGGGCCGCCATTTGCAAACCATGCGTCGGATCGACTTCGTTCAAAAGGAAAACTTGCTTATTTTTTCGAGATCTTTCCAACCATATCCTTTATTTCTTCCTATCAAGATATTTTTTTTGGGACCCCTCTCCTTTCCCTCTCTTTTAAGAGGTATTTTTACCTTTTATTTACCCTTTTATTCCTCTGATTAATCCTTTCACTTTCCGGGGCCGCCATTTGCACCTCGTTTGTCCGATTAACTTCATTCAAAAGACAAACTTGCCTAATTTTTTTCCCTCTTTGCAACCATACCATCTGTTTCTTCTTATCGAGATGTTGCCTGGGACCCTTCTTTTTCCCCTGTCACCCTCTCGAGGGGGCATATCCTTCACATTTACCAATTTACCCTACCATAGTCAATCCCTTCTAGGATTGGGGAATCTTCATCCATTCCCCACTAATTGGACATCTCAGATCCTCCTCCCCACGCTAGGGCATCATTTTTTGATTAATTCCTCTATAGAGTCATCTGCACTTTCTTTTCTTCGAAGCACAGTTATTCTAACAGTACTTCGAAGAGGGGCAAAATGTAGACATCCAAATTTGATCACTTCCATATGATCAAAATCGTCTATTATATTCATCTATTCCATTAACAGTGATTAAATAATTTATTTAATCATTATTTCATTTTCTGCCTAAGGTTCCTAAAGTATGTAATTAAATAAATTAAATACTTTACCTTACACCCTGTTCTTCTCTAAATTAAATAAATATGACAAATTATTTAATTTAGTCTTTTAACCCGTTTGAATTAAAACCAATTTTTAATTCATCCTTTTCTCTCTCCTTGTCACATTCTCCATAACCCCCTTTTAATCCAGATTAAATTAATTAATCTGTGATTAAGATGTGCACCACTTAATCTTGATTAAGTGTCACATCCTCCATAATCTCCCACTTGTCCCTAATCTCTCATTAATTATCCTAATCTTGTGTTTGCACAACCTTAATCAAAATCATTAGCCACATTTGGCTTACCTTTTCTGGTCAACCTTCCCACTTACCATTTTTAGCCTAGACTCTCTTCCCCATATAAATTTTTAATTCACATTTATTTGCCCAAGGTTCCTCTCTTCCCCATGTGAATTTTTAATTCACTTTTATCTTTCCAAGGTCTTCCCCATCCCCATGCAAGATTCTAGAAGCCTTGACTTGTCAGTTCACATGTGCCAAGGGCTTCTAGAACCTTGGACTTGTCACATCACCCACATGTGACAAATCTTCAGCTTTTTTGAGACCCTCTCTTATCCACTAGATTCTTCAAATCATTGTGAATTTTTAATTCACTTTTATTCCTCCAAGGAATCTTCTCATCCCCCAAGATCCACCTCATGTACTTCTCTTCCACCTCATTTCCACATCACTCCACCCTAAGACATCTCACTTTCCACATGTCAAGATGTGAGGGCTTGTGAGTCCTCAACTCACCATAGCCCTTCATCTTGATCTTTGTTGGATCAATCCCAACCATTGAATTCTCTAGAGAATTCAATTTAGCCTATAAATACCCCCTCAATTCCCTCATTTTGGACAATCAAGTCTTTTGCAACAAAACTCTTGCAAAATTGCCATTCAAGCTCTCATCTACCATAGCATTTAGCATCATCAATTCATCTTGCATACATTCAACTTCATTGCCATCCAAGGAGCAAACAAGACTTCAAAATCAAGGGCCAACCAAGGAAGCAACAACATGAAGGTATAACAACAATAAATTTGTTTATCTTACTTCTATGTTGTTCATTTTCTTAGGCTAATCTTATTGAGGTGCCCTATTATCTTGTTACTTCTCTTTATTACATTATTAGTTCTTCATCTTGCATCTCACATTAGGAGTAGCATTTTATTAGGATCACAACAATAAAAATGAAAAACAAAGTAATTTTTTTCACCCTTCTCTTTGAGCGCTCTTTAGTCAAACCTTCATAACTTGGGCCTATTAACTCTAATTTTTGCGTTGTTGGTTTTGTTGTAATCTTGATTCCACCCATGTTCCTACCAAATAATTTTTTATTTCGATGTTATTCTATTAAATGATCCAACCAAAGGTATTTTCATCAACTCTCTAGAAGTTCAAAGTGGAAAGATCGCCATCCTATTTCTACATCCATAAAATAAAGAAGAAATAGGAGGGGGCACATATCTACCATTCATTTTTGATCTAGATCACATTTTCATTCTCATAATCTCTTCAAAATAACACATCTATTTTTGTCTGTAAGATGATTTTGGTATTTTGAGAAGGTGGTTTTGCAGGATGCAATTGCTAACACTGTGGTATTGCAGGTTCCTACGCTAGGGGATTTTTTCTCACTTGGAATTTTTTTGTATCCTCTATAGTATCATTTTTGGGTATCCTTTACATGCTTATTCTCTTTTATTATTTATTTTCTTGTACTTTATCTTGAATATGCACGTAATATCATATGTCCACTAAAGTGGGGGCTAAATGTAGCCATCGTAAATTATGCTCCCTGATGGAACAAGCACAATTTCATGTTCTATTTGACACTTGCTTTAGTGTCCACTCTCCTAGTCCATTTTAAGACCATTTCCAACTTTGGCCTTATCTCCAACTTAAGAGATATGTTGATGCTATCTTAAAATCTTATTGATGATCCTATACCCCAAAAATTTAGTCAATGCCAAAATTTGAGTCAAGTCCTAAGTCAAGGGATCCCTTACTAGTTGTTCCTGCTTTGACGAGCATATAACACATGGACGCTAGTGTGGTGCACTAGCATCCTACCAATTCATGCAAAAAATCTGGACAATTGTAAGGGTTGGCCTTTGTTTTTTGTGATGCGACCTCAATTTTGACATTGGCATGCTAAAACATTCCAAAGTTCAAATTTAGACATGTCAGCCTACACCTAAGGTCATTTATATTGCTCCCTATTTAATAGGTAGTCTTTTAAAACACACACACATGATGCATACTACAGTGAAGCCCTACCAAAATGAATATTCAACTATATAATTATGAACAAGATTTATTGCTACTTGCTCTTACTATTTTGGTTGAAGCTCCAAGAGTGTTGAAGAAGTTGGGATTATTGACTGATGATCAAATTGTATCTCTTCATTGTGATTCAATATGATTTTAGTTGGTTCTGACATTCAAGCTTTGATCACCTTGCTTCACTAAAGCGAGGTAACCTATTATGATTTGTTCTCCTTGAGCATAACATTTATCTTGGGTTGGATCATACATTATCTTGTTTGAGGCATAAAAAAATCCACTATAACACACTTGAGTAGGGTTTTGATTATCATTTTTGTTTGTCATTACTTGTCACAATCTTAGAAACACTTAAGATTCAAAGCAAACACTTAATTTTTATCGAATTGGCCATTTGTGGAGGTAGGAATACCAAAATGGGCATTTGACCAAGGAAAAATCCTATATATATCCACACATTCTTTTCCTCTTTTGTGTCTTTTCTAGTCCAACCCCGAATAGGAAATTACAGGAATCAATAGAGGAAATCATCACATAAGTTTTCAGGCAATCACCCAGACCATACCATACCCTTAGGATCCCAACACAACACTCATTTATGTGACATGCCTGCATCCTGGACATAAACCCTTAGCTTCTAGTGGTAGTTTCCTCTCTATTTTCCCTTTTTTGATTTACATTAATTTCTTATAAATTACCATGTTTATTTATGTAATTTTTTGTTTATTTAAATTAGGGTTTTATGCTACATAGGTTAATTAAATCACACTTTTTTCAACTTGTCCTCTTTGCAACAAAGGAACTAAACCTAGGTAGCTTGGCTCTCCTTGGAGGATATTAGCCAAGCATAACACCTTGATTGATTTTTGTTCTAATGTTTAATGGTTAAAGGATTGATCAAGGCTCATTTACTAATTAGTCTATATTCCCTTTCCATATCTAACGTCACTTTGGGGAGAAAGTTTCATATCATTTATCCCCTTGTAATTTAGCTGTTGTCCTTAGTAGCTCAAGTTAATTCTACATCACAACTTTTGCCAAAAATAATTACATGATATTAATAAATCTCTTTAATTTTATTATGCTCCTACCTCTATGGTGTGTATAGTGTAATGATTAGTTAGCTTGTACCTACCTTAACTGTTAATTAAGTCATATTATCATTGTTATATTGCTATTTAGTTATTTAGATCAGTCTACGAATTATATAGGGTTATCTAGGCCGGCCTAGGTGATATCTTAGGAATACAAATGACATATATAGGAGATATAGGTAGGTCATTATCATCATGTGGAGTATTGAATTCTTATTGAAGACTATTAGAGGTATCCCCTTCAAATTGGATTAAGAGGTTGCCCCCTTGAAGTGCATATTATTATCAAGTATTTTCTATTAGTGTAAATAGAGTCATTATCATACCTAGTTAGCTAATCACCTTTCGAGGATTGACCTATTCACACCTAGCTTAAGTTTTCTTAGGTTTCTTTTGCTTTTGTCACACTTCATATGGTTGAGACATGTGTCCTCATGAATTGAGCCACCTATTGCCACTAGCTCACAAGTGTTCCACATTTGGAGGGGTAATCAGAGTTTCACTCCTACCTTCTCACCTCATCCTTTCCTATATATGCAAGGCTTGATCATTGTATTATACACTTTTCATTTTATATTTGATAGACATACTATTATGCATACTTTATTGACTTGTCAAAGTTGTTTCATTCTCTTGATCTTGGAATTCTCCACATGGTATTAGAGCCATGAGAGCACGCTACTTCTCACATTGAGGTGACTCCTACATATAGCCCTATCAATGGAGTTTTAGAGAGCTAAATAGACACCACCATTGCATCCAAAAGGATTGAGAAACGAAAAAATATTTTCCATTTTGTCAATTTCAATAATTTCATTTTTTTGGTCACTATGCTTGTACTAAAAAGTTATTTTTTTTAGAAAAGCGCCAATCTACCCTCTGCCCATCTGCTTGTTAGGGTATATTTTTCTTCTTGCAAGACATATTGACCATTTCAACCTATTTTTAGAGCGTCAATGGTTTTTGTCATCTTGAACATTAGTTTTCTAAAATATCTACAAAGATTTATTTATTTATTATAGTCTAGTTTGAGGAAAGGATTTGTAGAGCATTATGTTTTATTTGCGGGTTTCTTAGATCTATTTTCTAAAGGGGAAATCACAGGTTTATCAATATGCATTATTGAGGCATTGTCACCATTGGTCCAAGCTAGGGACCTATCTATCTTTATGAGGACATCAATATGTTGGGTGATATAATATTTTCCAATGACCTTATTGTCCAAGCTGTGATTGCAAGGCTTTGTTTGTGCCTAGTTGATCCAAGGGCAACATACAAGCACCATATTCAAGAAAAGGTGAAAGATCTGAAAATACCATCACAACCCCATGCTCAAGGCGATCCCATGTGAGGTGGAGTAGATAAAAGGTTAAATTATTAAATAAGGCATTAAATTGATTTCTTCATGTAGGTCAATCCTTCTAGCTCTAAATATTGCTCCACACTTTGTGTCCACATGTTTGCATTGGGATACCTCTTAAAATAGGAACCTTCCCTCCAATCCACCTTCGTGGCTAGCATTGGACTCTATGCCTCTACGGTCTCCCTTAGACTCATGACTCAACTAGCTCAAATCCACCTTCTCATTGCCCAACTTGGTCATGCCTCAACCTCATTTCATCATTTACATTGAAGAATGCCATCTACTTGCAAAATCAAAACAATCCACAAATGAATAAATACAAAATGAGAAAATATCATATGCATGTAATGTGTTGTGAAATCTACAAATGAGGCTTTCTTATAAAGTAAATCAAGAAGAGGTGATTTGTTTGGTTAGCGACTTGTTTTAGGCATCACACATCCTCCACATACCCCACTCCTTGGTTTTCCAACCTATTGTGGGGTATTTTTTCTAGTTTGTTGCATGCCCCACTCACCACATCCCATGCAACCATCACAAATAGTGACCTATTTAAAGTTCTTAATGGATCTCACAAGGACTTCCCACAAGACCTCTTTTAGCGCCACAAAAGAAGAATAGGTCAAAAATATCTCTCCCATTGGAAATCAAACTCCCGCCATACCTCAATATTTTCATTATTGTAACTCTTCAATCATTACAACCTCTTGGTAGTGGTTCATAATGCCATATTTATTGTTCATTTTTTGAAACTGTTAAATTTAACTTAGTGGTTTGGATAAACCATTAAATTATTGTAAAGGGGAGACATTTTTTAATTTCCCCATAGCTCGCCAAAGGGTTTTTTTTAATTTTTGCATAACTTGCAAATGGGGGGATTTTTTTTTTTGTGTGGATAGTTGGTGAGAAGCTAGTTTCAATGTCAATATTTTCATGTTGAGATGATTTTTTGTTGTTTAATATTACATTTTAACCTTCAAAGTCAACATCATATGCAAATTTTGATGGGGCATAAATTTCATCCTAGTTATCAAAATTTTGCAATTTTTGTAAATTTCTATAAGAATTTTACAAGGATTCTTATTTGAAAGGAAGCAAGGTACATGAAAATGCTTCCTAATATTGATCTAAGAGGAGAGATGTACAATTTTAATCCTTTTTTAGTTATAATGTGAGATGCACAATATAGAGTTTATTTAAAAACACCAATACATGCAAGTATAATAAGATCACAACACCGGGGAAAACCCTTTTGGGAGAAAAAATCCACACTCCAAAACCTGCACAATGTATTATCAAATCAATGGTGATTACAACACACTTGCAATGCAAGTTATTCCAAGAGTATACGACTGTTGAGTTTTGGAATAATTATGATAGTATAACAATACCTGAAAAATGCAACATACTAAACCCACTCCAAGACATCCAATATATAAAGGATACAAGTATGAAGGTAGCTTCTAGAGCAAGCTACAAGAGATGGGCGTCCAAATCCACTTTGCACATTTTTACACCACCTCCAAGCATGCAAATGACACTTGTACAATATTATTTGACTCCTAATTCATATCTTTAAACTTGGGTGCCCCATTTTTATTCAAAATAGGTATGACAAATGCTCTTACACACCTTACAACCATCATGGAATCTATCATATATGACAACACTTACAATTGTAAGAGAATTCGTCATAACCGACTAATAATAAATGATTCTCTTACAAATTATCATAGTCAAACTTGTCTGCCTAGATTCCCCATGCAAAGATGCCTTCGAACACTTGTCCAACCTACTATAGTATCTGGCTCTTACAAGTCATAGGAATCCGTCATAAGGTCGTCATAGATTCCCTCAAAGATGCCGACACATGGACCAAATGAATCTCTTCCCAAAGTGGGATGACTACATTGCCTTGTGCGGACCATAACATCCATGTCACATTCTATGTCACCTTCTAACATTCAAACAACTCACCATGCCAAATCATATAAGATGAAAAATAAATATGAGCAAGAAATTACAACATAAGCATAATAAAATTAATATTTTAATGCTAGGAAATTGTAAAGTTTGACACATTAATTACAAACATGATTTTGAATGTAAAAGTAAGATTTGGATAGCCCATTTTGTAACAATTACTGTGCATTATAAATTGTTGATTTGGCATCCGATCTTCACAACTTTTTAAAATTTTCTTGCACATTGTTCTAGGGGGGGCTACAATCAACACTAATACTTTTAGTGGGCTCTCTGACTCAAGGGGGAATTATAGGTGTTTCTATTTCCTATTTTTTTTATTCATGTGATCATGTCTCTCATACTAAATCCCTTCCATTTGAGTATTCTTCATAATACTCGTAATAAATTAAAAATCAAATGTGGATATTATGGAAAGAAAAAGAATACAACAAAAGAATGTCAATTTTCTCAAATTGATTAGAATTTTTTTTCTTGTTCATGGTATTTCCTTATCCAATCCTCTAGTTCCAATGCATGAAAAAACATCATCTAGTCTCACTCAAACATCTTATGTGACATCATCATTTGGGAACAAAAAATGTATTTTGATGGCTTGCATTGATATGCCATCTCCCTTATCACTTATTACTACATTTGAATTTGGCATTGAATCATTCATGAGTTCTCATGATTCTTTGCATTAGGTTAAAATGATATCATCATTCTAGATCCATAACATTGGGGTGCATATCTACCAAACTTAAATTTTTTATTTGGAGAATCCCACCTTGCCAATTTGGATGACACCATTGAGGAAATTTGTTTGCTATTTGATGAAATCTTCAATGAATTAGCATAATTATTTCCACCTTTGGAGCTCTTGCATCACCTACATCAAATTTTATCATGAGAAATTGTGCATACATTCATGAGTTGACCCATCTAGGCCAGTTATCATCATTTATAGTAGTATTGGATTGACATCGATCCAAACATAACCGTACATCCATTGTCCCTATTCCAAAATCTTGTATGGTACCTAATCCATATTATCATTATCAATCACACATCAAAATTGGATTAGAGATATTTGAGCATCATTCAAAGGAATAATTGACATCATTTTAGTCTTTGGATTATGTGCTGATTTTAGAGACATTCACCTTACTTCCTCTATATTCCTATATGAAATGGGAAGACATATTGCACACATTTGTGGTGTTATTTCTTCCCAAGGAGAGAAATGTTGTTCAAAATTCATGGATCATCTTTAGAATCTAGTGTTGAGCATCTACCAACACTACAAGCATCATTTTGAGGGGAGGCTGCATGATTTCTCCTAGATATTATCAGTTTTTGGAGGAAGAATTTCCTCACATGGAGTTCATTAATTCATATTTTCTAGAGGAGTCACACGACCCTCTCGCTTTTCTCTCCTATGGGGAGAAATTAATTGTACTTTGTGCTAGATGTAGTCCTTGGGGGGTCATCACGAGTCTTTCTTCTATCTTCTTCACTTGTGCATTTCATTGCATTTGTATCATTCTCTTTTAGAGAGGGGTTTTCATTTCCCATTAGATTTTTCTCCTTTACTCCACTTTATGAGATATTTGTACATGATTACCTAACATGGCCTCATAATTGGGAATCATAATTAGTGCATAGATTACTCCCTAATTTTCACTTAAGGGGGTGTTAGTGTAAATAGAGTCATTATCATACCTAGTGAGCTAATCACCTTTCTATATGTAGACACTAAAAAATGTGACAAGCCTGCAAGTAACATTTATCACTAATTCACCTTCTTCCATTCATAATTAAATAATTTTAATTATTTAATTATTCTCTAATGTCATATTCCTCTATTGATTAAATAATTATTAATTATTTAATTAATTCACTTTATCTTTATTATTCTTTTGATTAATTTAAATAAATTTTATTTAAATTATGTCACTAATTTATCTTTTTCTTCCCATAATTAAATAAAACTAGATTTTATCCATCAATCCTATCAAATAGTCTTATACAATATGTAGCATCGTCAAGCCCCTTGGGATTATATGACATGCTTCATGATTGAACTATAATTTATCCATCAACCTTTAGTCTTAGGCATGACGTTGCATCCTCGGGCTTCCTAGGCTCATACGAAATGCTTTAAACACCATCATTATCTAGAATTTGATAATACAATTTGACAAAAGACCTAAATGGTTGTTGAATCGTTGGTCCAATTTGTCTTATCTTTTATTGATTTATTTTTGGCCATGTTACTATGCCCCTCGAGGATGTCTTAAAAGGATTTAAAAGAGTGATGATGGATCATGAAATTTTTCTCTTTGATTTCTATTTGTGGTTTGTCTTGGCAACATGATTGGGGCAACTAAGTTCCTTGTGTGTGATTGGGGTTCCATTTGGCATAATCAAAATATCCTATGCAAGTTAAAGGCCATCTAATGCTTTCTTGCATAAGGACTAACATGCTTTGTGGTTACTTCCTCACATATTTTGACAAGGTTCTGTGGTTACTAGTCTGAGTCATGACACTCCTTGTCTATCACGTTTGTTTTTGCAAGGGATAGCATATCACACCTTGGTCTATGCCATATCTTGGTGTTCATCATCCATTGCCATAATAATTTTTGTGATGATAATTATGCAATAAAATCAAAGCTTGATTATCTATTAGCAAGATCTTAAGATAACATTCCCAATTCATCCATTCCTTTTTCGTTCCTCGCTAATCTTCTTTCTGCACTAATATTTTACTCTTGCTAACATTTATTTCACCAGTCCTTGCATTTGCACCTATCCAATTAGCTTATTGGCTAACTTACCAAATTTTTCAATTTTTTTCAAAAAATTGTCAATTTTTCTAAGGGGGCATCATTCTATCCAGTATCCGTCAGAGCACACTAGGGCAATTTTTGAGCCGATTTTCATGATTACTCTTTGACACAATGCTTAGAATCACATTGTATCAAAGAGGGGCAAAATTTAGACACTGAAAAGTTTCCCGAGCCTACAAGTAACATTTTATCATTAATTTGTCTTCTTTCCTACATAATTAAATAATTTTAATTATTTAATTATTTCTTAATGTCATTTTATTTTATTAATTAAATAATTTTTAATTATTTAATTAATTCAATTTATCACTATTCCTCTCTTGATTAATTTAATCCTCTCTTGATTAATTTAAATTGTGTGTAGGTGTAAATTCCTAGTCTAAGAATTCAAAAGTGCAAAACAAAGAAAACACTACAACACCTCAAGACTGGCCTAGTTGAATTCAAACAAAATATAAGAAAATAACACCTTTTAACTTGCTTGAATTTTTGAGTTGGTTGTCCCTCTTGATGCTTGATTTGTATGCTCCTTGCTTAGAAAAATGGCTCAAATCCTAGTGCAAAATGAAGCTAAGATGATGGAGGATACAATAGTGGATGTGGGTAGTTGATTAGATGCAAGATGATGGGCTCTAAGTGGCTGCACCAATGGAGGTATGCTTGGTTGTGTGTGGGTGCATGGAATTGGCTAAGTGTTTTCTTGATTGAATGCTTGTGTGTGTTGTTGAGTCTTAGCCAAAGTGAGGCAAAAGTCACCATATTTGGGGGAATGCCTCTAAATAAATGGATGGCTGAAATGCATCCAAGGTGGAGGAGATCAATGGCTAGGGTGAGTTGAGAACTCACATGCCATCTCATGCTGACATGTGTCAGGTTAAGTGGAAAAAAGGAGATGAAGTGGAAGTGATGTGGAGGTACTAAGAAGTACCTTGGGAATGGACAAGATCTCCTCATAAAGGAGGTCCTTGTCCACATGTACCTTGAGAGGACAAGTGAGGAATTAAAAATTCCTCACAAATCCTCATGGGGATGAGAGAAGGAATAAAAAATTCATTAAAATGCATGGGGGAAATAAATGTGAATTTTAAATTCACATGGGGAAGAGGATGCCTTCTCCAAAAGGAGAAAGAATTTAATAATGGTTGACTAAGGACACATTTCATAAATGGCATGAGGATTATGTTAGCTTAATTTAGTGATTAAGGTTGTGCAAATGCAAGATTAGATGGGATGATGAAAGATCAAGGGCAAGTGGAAAATTATGGTGGATGTGACCCTAATGATGATTAGGGATGTGCACACCCTAATCACAAATTAATTAGATTAATATGGATTAAAAGGGGATTATGGAGGATGTTGACACGAGGAGAGAGAAGAAGACGAATTAAAAATTGATTTACTCCATTAAGCTAAAGTGATTAAATTAAATAAATTAACCTTTTATTTAATTTAGAGAGGAATGAGGTAAAAGTATTTGATTAATTAATTAAATACCTTAGGGGACATTAAGTTGAGATGAAATATTAACCAAACAATAAATTATTTGATTAATATGGCTTAAGGATGCAGGATAGAGGAATGTGGGGGTGAATTTGACCATATGGGAGTGGTCAAACTCAAGTGTCTACATTTTTCCCCTCTTCAAAATACTGTTAGAATAACAATGTTTCGAAGAAAAATAAAACACATGACTTGATAGAAGAAAAGAATGTTAGATGATGCCCCAGTATTGCAACAAAATGGATAGGAAAGAATAAAAATAAAATATGGTAGGGTATGCCCCCTTAAGAGGGCAGATGGGGAAGAAAAGGGGCCCCAGACAACTTTTTGACATGAAGGAATGAAGGAGACCATAGGATAGAGCACGAAAAACCATGAAGAATTGATTTTGAATGGAGGAAAATGGGCATACGAGGTGCAAATGGAATCACTCAAAAGAAAAGGGGGAAATAAATTAAAAAAGGTTAATTAAAGGGTAAAAAATTACCCAAAAATTAAAGGCTAAATAGGGTAAAAAATGAAAATTATAAATAGTAAATTTGAAAATTCACTATTCACCTAATTTTCATTTGCACACTTGTTATCATGTGATTAGATGAGAGAGAGAGAGAGTGATAGTGATAGTGATTATTGACAGGATGAGAAACATGGAGGGTGATGATGAGTTGATCCACTGAGGAGAGGAGGTGCGGGCCTACTACTACGAGTGAGCCGTACCCCGCTAGGTAAGATTCAAATCTCTAATTTGCGATTTGATTTGAATTTTAAGCACATGTTTTAATTTTTGGGTGGGTAGCTAGGGAAATAGATTTGCCACGGAAGGGAAGATTCACCCTTTCGGCCAAGCGCATTCGCTCATCCAATGAATCAGCGAGGGAAGGGGTGGGTGCGTATTTCGTAGGGATAGATATGGTGGGAGAGGGCGATTATGAAATTGCCTCTCTCTAGAAAGGGCAAACCTGCATATGCAGGGGCGAATGGGTCACGGGGATAGGTGATTGCGAAATCACCTGTTGAGAGAAAGGGTAGACATAAATTTTCCCAAAAGGTGAACAGGTGGGTACGAATCCACCTAGAAGAGAAATAGGTGGATGCGAATCCACCCAAAAGGGAAATAGGTGAATGTGAATTCGCCAATTGGGAAGAAAAAGCACATGGGCAAGTGTATACTCGCCCATGGGGGAAAGGGGAAAACATGAGTTTGCCTCTAGGGATAAAAATGGTGAATCTATGCTCAACCAAGAAAGAGGCGGGTGCGCTTGTAGAATAGGTGAACTCGCAAAAAGAAACTACATGGGTGAATTCATGAGCTGGACATGTGAACACGCTAGAAAATAAATAGGCGAACCCACCTTGCATAGAGGCGAACTTGCTAAATTGGGGTAGGGATGAAAGAGAAAGAATAAAGAAATGAAATATTAGAAGGTTTGACATAATGGTTGGCATGGATGCAAAGTTTTGAGACTCTGAGGACGTGGGAGAGACACTCGACTGTGCTTGAGGTGACTCTGGAGGCGATGACTCAGGATGATCACACGGTGCTGGACCAGGAGAGACTACTCCACATGTTGGGATATCCCAACATCCGAGCACACAAACTTTTTCTGACAAAATTGATGTAGCAGTGGAGCTCCAGACTTCAAAATTCCATCTCCCAACAGGGGAGATGATAGTGACTTTGGAGGACGTATGGTGGATTCTTAGACTACCGATCCGAGGACACTTGATCAGTGTGGTGCCTTCCCCTCTGGTGGTGAGGAGCCTATGAGTGGTGTTCAGAGATGTAGACCTTCCTATGCAAGGGAAGGAGCTAGATATTGATGCTTCCTTAGGGACAGTGTAGGCACCATTAACTCTATATCTTTGTGAACTTATCAATGGGATCCTCCTTCCTGACAGGAGTGGTCATTTTTTTAGCCTCAAGATGATTGAGGTTGTCAGGAACATCGTGGAGAGGAGAGAGGACATATTTGCATGGGGGTCATGTGTATTAGCATAACTATATTGCGATATGATTTTTTTTTGTTATAGGTGCGTATTGAGAATCACTCATGTCACACTGCTCCAGGTATGGGCCTGGGAGCATATCAAAGTGGCACGATTGTATATTTTGATTGTTGGAGCAAGGGATGAGACATCAATGTCTTATTGGTGGGGTTTAGAGTATGGATGGAGGTTGCACTACCATGAGGTAGGGAGCTTGGAGGAGTGGCGGAAAAGGATAGATGGATTGGTGGATGGGGAAATTATTTGGAGGCCTTATAGGGGGCAACATTTCTAGGGATGACGAGAGGATGACAGGCGATGGAGGGGTTATTTGTTCGATGCTATTTGATAGGTTGAGATCCATTTATCATTGAGCTACATAGGCTGGATAGGGTCACTTGCCAGTATGGGATACAAAAGGACATTACTCCAGGGCCAAAAATGTTTCATAGGATCAACAAGGAGTCTAGGATAATATGGGGGGAGATGCTGACAACAGAGTGCGACCAAAAAATGTGAGAGGAAGTCCCAATTACTGTATGGCTATGGAGGGGAGGGCCAGATGATGTAGGAATGATAGTGCAATACACAACATGGTGGGCCCAGTATAGGCTTGGGAGGATCACTATAGTGCACCTGATCGTACCAGCTGTAGGATTTGGTGAGGAGGATGAGTAGGAGAAGCTGAGGCCATGGAGGAGGAGGAGGGATGGAAGATATAGGGGAGAGGAAATGGATTTAGACACCCTTATAGTGGACATGTTAGCCATGGTTCCATATGTACCACCACCACAAGAGGACCCAACGATACTATTGACAAGAGCCCTTGCCAGACTGCACATAACAAAGCATAGATTGAGGGAGATAGAGGCCGGTAGGGATTGCTTGCAGATAGAGATGGAGAGACTATAGGGGGAGGTGCATCGTCTACATGATGCAATAGAGGCCGTATAGCAAGATGAGGATAAAGAGTACATGAGTCTGGTAGATGAGGCAGGTAGGTAGTTTTTGGAGATGCATGCTGAGAGATATGATTTTTAGAGACAACTAGAGGAGGCTCAAGGAGAGAGGGAGGAGGCTCGAGAGATGGAAGAGTGCACAAAGGATGCTGTTGGAGAGGCAGGAACACTACTGGAGAGAGTAGAGAAAGTTGAGGCCTAGGTGTAGACTCTATAGGGTGAGAGGGATGAGGAAATGTGGAGGATGGGGTAGATGGAGGCATTGATAGAGTAGTGAGACTGGCATAGGAGGCATGGGATTAGGAGAGATGAGGGTTACCCAACATAGGGAAATGTATTGCCTGGAGAGGGAGATGGCTAGACATAGGCAGTAGGAGAGGCCAATGCTAGGACTAAGGTAGGGTACTATATGAGTGCATATTTTAGGGAGGTGCCTGATCTAGCATGGAGAGTGCCTCCATATGTTAGGGCAGCCCGCAGATATGAGCACCCTCCCGATCAATGTGGACTCACACCAGAGGGTACAATAACTATCGAGAGACTCCTCCTCACAACTGAGGACATGGTGCATAGTCCCCACAGTGCTAAGATGTAGGGAGAAGTGGATAGAGAGAGGGGATGGGGGCATGATTCCAATTTTAATAGGTGTAGGGAAGATATTGTGTACATACAAGCAAATACTATACTGATTCTTATGCACAAATTGTAGAGATTGATTCATTAGATCCATTCATTTTTTTATTGTTTATTGATTTAGGACACCGTGATGTGTTATATGTAGTCATATGTATTTAATTAGTTACTTGTGCTTGTATGGTTATTTTATGGACTATGGACTATGATCTTTATGATCTTTTACTATAAACCTTGGATGGACTTGCCATATACACTATATTTTTCTAATATATATATATGCTATGCGATGGACATTGATGTTGTGGATATTTATTATACTGATGTGCATAATTATGATTATGATGTATGCATGTGATTAAGATGAATTATTTTATATTTATGTGAATGATATGGATGAAATGCATTATGTCTAATTCCTTTTGATGTAGGATGTGATGTGACACGATTCTTGTGATAGGATGTGATGTGTGATGTAGGCGGTGATGCGATTATGATTTATGATGCATGCATTTGAAATATGATATGATGACTGATGATGTATGGATGATTGCATTGTAATGATTAATTATGTATGTTTGATTTTACATGAAAATAATGTAATGGATGCAATATGCATATGCGATCATGTTATTGATATATGTGATGAATGTAATGTAATGCAATGCATGTAGAAAAATGAATTAATATGTTTAGAATAACAAATATATATTAATCTAAACAACTTAATATGAGTATGAAAATGATAATGAAATGAATATGAGATGGAATGAAATTAACTTAAGATGCTTAGAATAAAAATCTGTATTAATCTAAACAACCTAAGATGATAATGAAAATGATAATGCAATGGATATGAGATGAAGATGAAATGAACTTAAGATTCTTAGAATAAAAAATCTATATTAATCTAAGCAACTTAAGATGATAATGAAATGGATATGAGATGGAATGAAATGAATTTAAGATGCTTAGAATAACAAATCCATATTAATCTAATCAAATTAAGATGATTATGAAAATGATTATGTAATGAAATGAGATGAAATGAAAATGGAACTTAATATGCTTAGAATAAAAAATCTATATTAATATAAACAACTTAAGATGATTATGAAAATTATTATGCAATGAAATGAGATGAAATGAAAATTGATCATGCAATGGAGTAATGCAATGAACAATTAAATAATTATGAATGATAACAACATGATTAATGCAACCTAATAGGATGAAAATGAAATGGACAATGATACTAATAAACATGCTAATGCAATGTGATAAAATGAAACTAAAGGATAATTATCATGCATTGTGGGATGAATGATGATGGGTGTGATAGTGCACCTATCAAAAACCATAGGAACCCTAATAGGAATAATTGGCGGGGGAACAAAATTTTCCCAACCAAAATCACTAACCTTAGGCTAGAGGAAGAATTGGATGGGGATGAATGCAATGCTATGGGATGATAAGCGGAATGCAAAACCTAATTACATTTTGGCATATTAGGAGCACTAAGTTTTACTATAGCATAGGACATGATACGCTAGGGTATGAAGAATTGAGGCCGATGTGTGTCAAATGTATAAGAAAAATATAACAAACAAGAAGGTTATCCCCACACCCCAAAGTTGCAATGACTTTGGTCAAGCTTGATGTTGGAATAACCACAAGCACAAAGGATGCCCCAACGTAACAAAAGACCACAAGGATCTTGGTGGGTACTACGTGGGACAACCAAGAAGAAAAGATCACACCAAAAATCAAGATATGCCCCTATGTTTACTTGTCAAAGCACACCATGATATGATGGATCATGGTGAACTTGAAAAAGTATAATAGGAAGATCAAATGATAAAAAAAATGCAAGAGCACAAAAAGATAACAATAAATTTAAAATATCCTTTGCCATAGGACTAGTAGGTGGATGGGATTGATACAGTCTGATTTTAGGAAGGATACATCTTATTAAGACAAAATATGGAGGATAGATTAAGTGATCGACATGACTCGAGATACTCAAAACAGACTGAACCTCATGGTACTGATGGATTTTGTTTTTAGGAACCAACTGGATAGGGACACACTTGACAACATGACACAAAATCAAGACACATCCTAAGGACATACCTACGGTCTTAGGGGCTCATCTATTGATGGCCTTGCCTACGTGAAAGCACATGGACCTCATAGTTTGATAAAAGGACTGACAACTGACCATGGATAAAAGTGAAAAGATGAAAATGAAGACATTGATGGATGAAAAAGATTGACATGATAGGTAAACAAAAGCCTCAGGGGCTGATTAAATGATTAGCCTTGCCTACGTGAAAGCGCAGAGGCAACGTAGTTCAAAAAAATAGACCAAATATGATACGAGACTTCGTGATGACTGACACGATGAAGGACCTAAATTATGAGGATGCAAGATTGACCAAACAACATGAATATAGGTGATGAAAAGTGTTGAGAAATTTTGTCTCAACTTTCAGCTTGAAGTCCTCATTCTTTTGCCTTGGCGAAATTTTGCGCTTTTTACTTTGTCTGGCAGAGGCGGAACCAGGTTGGAACTTGGCTTTGTTCTTTTGGCCTTGTTCTGGGTTTGTCTTCGGATCCAGATTCGACTCTGCTTCCCGCAGTTCTATTTCTGCGGTTTTGTTCTTCTTTGGTGGTGTTGGTGGCGGAACCAGTTTTGGAACTTAACTGTGACAGTTTGTAAGGTTCCCATTTCTATTTCCATTTCGGCTCCGGATCCGATTCCTGCCTTTGCAATTTGCTCTCCCTTGCTGTTTGGTTTTTCCTCAAGATGGTTTCCTCTGCTTCGTTCTGGTTCAGGGTTTGTTATCTCTTGCAGTTGTCGGAGGCGGAACCAGAATGTTTCTTGAACCTGGACTTTTAGTAAAGTCCAATTTTCATTTTCGATCCGACTCCAACTCCGGTCTTGTCTTCTAGTTTGACTTCGCATTGACTTCCTCCAGGCTAAACTATCTCGGGATTGCTCCTCCTTGCAATTGGCAGAGGCGGAACCAAAAAGGTTCCTGAACCTGAACTTTTGGTGAAGTCCAGTTCTGTCCCATTCTCGTTCCCGTTCCGACCCCGGCTCCAACAGAGTTGTAAAGACTTGGAAGTCTTATACGTGCTCGGTGTCTGATTGGACATGTTGATCTCTTTGTTAGTTGCGATAGGCAATGGGATGGTGACACGTGGCAATTTGACCGAATATTGTTTGAATTGTTACCGAGATAGTTATTGCTGCAGGTGCATGGCCAACGAAAGTTGGCAGAGCCGAACCCATTTTTGGCATAGCATTGAATGCTTGGGTGGCTCGATGCAAGACTTGGCATGGGCTCTTCTGATTGCGTGTTTAGTTGGAGTTTCTTGGTCAGCCATTGGCTGATGGTATTGATTGCAAAGTTTGACTTTCACTATCTGGCAGGTGTTTGCATATATACGCCAGTTGTGTAAGTTGCAAAACAAGTTATAGTCGCAGGTGAAAGAGCTGAAGAAGGAGAGGAACGTGTGTTGTTGTAAGTGAGTTCGAACTGTATGTTGAGAAAACATTGTAACAGTGGATCTGAATCTCTTTGGGTGATTGTGAGCAGAACAAAGAAGTCTGGAAATTGTATGTAATCAATTTATTATTGAAATGCAATAGACTTGACTTTGTGTGGTGGGTTTTTTACCTGCAAAGGTTTTCCCACGTAAAATAATGTGTCATCTATGTTTGCTCATTCTCTGTTATCTCATTTCAATGGTTGTATGCATCTCAAGTAGTTTTAGAAGCTATTAGAATCAGTTTATGCTTCACTCCTCTATTGTATTGGTGTCAAGGGAAAGTATTCCGCACTGTTGGGTCTTCTTTCCCTTCATAGTGGTATCAGAGGTTGGCCGATTTTGTTATCCTTGAAGGAAAAGCGCAGTTTTTTGAGCCAATATTGTTTCTAGTGGGAGTCTTGCATTGAAAAACTTATTTCTATTTTGAGATGGCGAGTACATCTAGTAGAGTTGAGATTGAGAAGTTTAATGGCAGCAACTTCGAGTTATGGAAACTCAAGATTGAAGACTTGCTTGTGGATAGAGACCTGTGGATTGTAGTGTCTGGAACTAAGCCACAAAATACAACCCAAGAAGCTTGGGATCTTGCTGATAGAAAAGCAAGAGGTTTGATAAGACTTAGTCTAGCCGATTCTGTGCTCTTGAATGTTCATGAGGAGACGTCTGCAGTTTCTTTGTGGAAGAAGCTTGGTGACATTTATTAGGGAAAGTCTCTGGTAAATAAGTTATTCCTGAGGAAGAAGTTGTATTCCTTGAAAATGGATGAAGGTGCATCTATTGTAGACCATCTGAACTCATTTAACATGAGTGTTACTCAGCTAGCATCTATAGGTGTAAATATTTGAGGAGGATCGTTGCATGCTCCTATTGTGTTCGTTACCTGACAGTTGGGATCATCTTGTGATGGCTATTGGAAGCACAACCACTGCTTTCAAGATGGATGATGTGGTTGCTTCACTTTTGTCTGAAGAAATGCGAAGGAAATCTTCTGAGATGGCCAAAGAGGCTCTTGCTGTTCGAGGTAGACCAAAGGAGAAAGGCAAGAAGAAAGAAAACAAGTCAAAATCCAAGTCTAAAGGGAGATCAAAGTCTCCTGGTAAAAAGTCCAAGGTAAAATGCTGGAACTGTGGGCAACCTGGTCACATCCGAAAGGATTGTAAAAAGAAGAAGAAGTATGATTCTGATAACGAATCTTCTGAAAGTGATGCAGACTCCTTCATTGCAGCTTTGGCAACTTAGGCATCTGATGATGTCTGGTTGGTTGACTCTGGTGCCTCCTTTCACATGACATCCCATAGAGATTGGTTCTCAAAGTATGAGAAGTATGATGGTAGAAAGGTGTATTTGGCAAGTGATTCAACGCTGGAGATTGTTGGAAGAGGAAGTGTCAGAATTCAGTTTCTTGACGGGAGAGTCAAAAGAATAGGTGGTTTTCTTCACATCCCAGGTTTGGCTTGAAATCTTCTTTCTAGTTAGTAAGTTAAATGATGTTGGTGTAGATGTTTCTTTTTCTAGTAAAGGTTGTAAAATGGCTAGAGGGGCCATGGTGCTAGCTAAGGGTGTTCGTATTGGCACTCTGTACAAGCTGGATGCACGTCCTGTTCTTTGTAATAGTGCCTCTGTAAAGTCATGTAATTCTGCACCTATAGAGAAAAATGAAGACTCTTCTTTTTCTGCAAATGCTTTGGAGGTAAAACTCCCAGCAGAGAAGACCATGTTATGGCATCATACACTTGGTCACATTGGTGAGAAAGGGTTAAAAACCTTGAAGAACAAAAACCTTGTAGAAGGGCTTGATGATTGTAACCTTGATTTGAATTTCTGTGAACATTGCATCTATGGAAAGCAACATTGTGTTTCTTTTTCCTCTAGTCCTCATAAATCTTCTTGTATACTGGATTATGTTCATTCTGATGTTTTTGTTCTAGTTAATGTTCCTTCGTTATCGAAGTCTAGATATTATGTTTCTTTTATTGATGACTGTTTGAGAAGGGAATTTGTATACTTTCTTAAAAGTAAATCAGAAGTGTTCAGTCAATTTAAAGAGTTCAAATCTTTGGTAGAAAATCAGACTGGAAAAAAAATTAAGTGTTTAAGGACAGACAATGGAGGTGAGTTTTGTTCTGCAGATTTTGAAAGGTATTGCACTGATCATGGAATTAAAAGACATAAGACAACCCCCTACACTCCACAACAAAATGGAGTTGCTGAAAGGTTGAACAGGACACTGATGGAAAAGGAAAGGAGTATGCTGAGTGGTGCTGGTTTGGAGTAGAAGTTCTAGGCTGAGGTTGTGGCTACAACATGTTATCTATTAAATAGATCTCCTTGCTCTGCTCTTGTTGACAAAACACCTTTGGAAGCATGGCCAAGAAAGAAACCCTCACTAAGGCATGTCCGGGTCTTTGGCTGTGAGGCATATGTTCATGTGCCAAATGAAAAGAGATCTAAGTTGGATAACAAGGCTGTCAAATGTATTCTTTTCGGCTATGGAGTTGGTGTGAAAGGATACAAGCTTTGGAACCCTGTTATTGAGAAGGTTTTGTATAGCAGAAGCGTGATATTTCATGAGATGAAACCTCTAGTAAGTGATCAACAACTTGAGACAAATCAGAGTGACAAGAAGAAGGATGCAGTTGAGATTCCCCAAACTCCAGAAAGGGAAGAGCTGAATGGTGTAGAGACTGAGGAAGCTCAAGCAGCTTTGGAAGTTCTGATGATGAAGAACAACCTCAGCCTATAAGGAGATCTACACGAGAAAGAAAGCAACCAGAAAGGTATGGTTTCTCTTTGTTAGATTCAAACTGTGCTTATGTTTTAATAATGAGCACTGATGAGCCTAGGAGTATGAAAGAAGCTATCAACATGGCTGATTCAAATTCTTGGCTAGAAGCTATGAATGAGGAGATGGATTCCTTGAAAAAGAATGATACCTGGAAGTTGGTACCACTGCCTAAAGGGCGAAAGCCCATTGGCTGTAAGTTGATATTCAAAAGGAAGACAAGCCTTGATGGTAGTGTTGAGAAGTATAAGACATGACTGGTTGCAAAGGGTTTTTCCCAAGTTGAGGGAATTGATTATGGAGAGATCTTTTCCCCTGTAGCAAAGCTGACATCCATCAGATTTTTGTTGTCATTAACAGCTATGTGTGATTTTGAAATTGAGCAAATGGATGTGAAGACAACATTTCTCCATGGTGAGCTGGAAGAAGATATTTACATGTCCCAGCTTGAGCATTTTGTTGAAAGAGGTAAACAAAATTTGGTTTGCAAGTTAAATAAATCTCTCTATGGTTTAAAGCAATCTCCTAGAATGTGGTACCAGAAATTTGACACATTTGTGTTGTCAATTGGGTTTGTAAGATCAAAATATGATCATTGCATCTATTTTAAATGTGAGAATGATCATGTGCTTGTTATTACTCTGTATGTGGATGACATGTTATTCATTGGTAATAGCAAGACTATGATTTCTGACCTTAAAACTCAGTTGTTTGCTAAGTTCGAAATGAAAGATCTTGGAGCAGCAAGGTACATTCTTGGAATGGAGATAACCAGGGATAGAACAAGCATAAAACTTTGGCTCACTCAGAGTAAGTATGTGAAAACAGTTCTAGAGAGGTTTAGCATAAATGATTGCAAGCAGCTAGTTGTTCCAATCATACAGGGATTGAAACTATCTGCTGATGACTGTCCAAAATCTTCTACTGAAATGGAAGACATGACCGGTGTGCCTTATGCAAGTGCTGTTGGCAGTTTGATGTATGCTATGGTCTGCACAAAACCAAACATTTCCCAAGCAGTGGGAGTTCTAAGCCAGTTCATGGCAAATCCAAGACGATCACATTGGGATGCTGTGAAGAGAGTATTCAGCTATTTGAAGGGTACTTCAGATTATGCTTTGTGCTACCATGGCAGTATGGTTGCATCAAAAAGGACTCTCAACATTCAGGGATATGTTGATTCAGATTGGGGAGGTGACATTGACAGCAGGAGATCCACCAGTGGATACACTTTCATGCTTAATGGTGGAGCAATCAGTTGGATGAGCAAAAGGCAAGCTGTTGTTGCTTTATCCACGATAGAGGCTGAGTATATGGCAGCAAATCATGCTTGCAAGGAGGCAGTGTGGCTAAGGCATTTGTGTTCAGAAATTGGATTTAATGCTGGGCAGATTTCAATATGCTGTGACAGTCAAAGTGCCATTTGTTTGGCAAAAAATCCTACCTTTCATGCCAGGACCAGGCACATAGATGTGCAATATCACTTCGTAAGGGATATGGTTGAAGATGGCAAGGTCAGTTTGGAAAAGGTTGAAACCTTGAAGAATGTTGCAGATGCTTTGACAAAGCCAATGAGCACAGACAAGTTCAGGTGGTGCACAAAATCGAATGGCCTTGGGGCCTATGATCGTCGTGAGGTTTGATATCATGAGGAAGTTGGAAGTATTCACCAAGTGGGAGATTGTTGAGAAATTGTGTCTCAACTTTCAGCTTGAAGTCCTCATTCTTTTGCCTTGGAAAATTTTTGTGCCTTTTACTTTGTTTGGCGGAGGTGGAACCGGGTTGGAACTTGGCTTTGTTCTTTTGGCCTTGTTTTGGGTTTGTCTCTGGATCTGGATCTGGCTCCGCTTCCCACAACTCTGTTTCTGCGGTTTCGTTCTTCTTTGGTGGTGTCGGTGGTGGAACCAGTTTTGGAACTTAACTGTGACAGTTTGTAAGGTTCCTGTTTTTGTTTCCGTTTCGGCTTCGGATCCGATTCCTACCTTTGCAATCTGCTCTCCCTTGCTATTTGGTTTTTCCTCAGGATGGTTTCCTTCGCTTCGTTCTAGTTCGGGGTTTGTTGTCTCTTGCAGTTGTTGGAGGCAGAACTAGAATGTTTCTTGAACCTAGACTTTTGGTAAAGTCCTGTTTCCGTTTCCGATCTGACTCTGACTCCGGTTCTGTCTTCTGGTTTGACTTCACGTTGAATTCCTCCAGGTTGAACTGTCTCAGGTTTGCTCCTCGTTGCAGTTGGCAGAGGTAGAACCAAAAAGGTTCCTGAACCTGAACTTTTGGTGAAGTCTAGTTCTGTCCCGTTCCGACCCCGGCTCCGACAAAGTTGTAAAGACTTGGAAGTCTTGTATGTGCTTGGTGTCTGATTGGATGTGTTGATCTCTCTGCCAGTTGCGATAGGCAATGGGATGGTGACACATGGCAATCTGACTGAATACTGTTTGAATTGTTACCAAGATAGTTATTGCTGTAGGTGCATGACCAACGAAAGTTGGCGGAGCCGAACCCGTTTTTGGCATAGCATTGAATGCCTGGGTGGCTCAATGCAGGACTTGGCATGGGCTCTTCTGATTGCATGTTTAGTTGGAGTTTCTTGGTCGGCCATTGGCTGATGGCATTGATTGCAGAGTTTGACTTTCACTATCTGGCAGGTGTTTGCATATATACGCTTGTTGTGTAAGTTGCAAAACAAGTTGTAGTCATAGGTGAAAGAGCTGAAGAAGGAGAGGAACATGTGTTCTTGTAAGTGAGTTTGAATTGTATGTTGAGAAAACATTGTAACAGTGGATCTGAATCTCTCTGGGAAATTGTGAGCAGAACAGAGAAGTTTGGAAATTGTATGTAATCGATTTATTACTGAAATGCAATAGACTTGACTTTGTGTGGTGGGTTTTTTACCTACAAAGGTTTTCCCACGTAAAATAATGTGTCATATGTGTTTGCTCATTCTCTATTATCTCATTTCAATGGTTGTATGCATCTCAAGTAGTTTTAGAAGCTATTAGAATCAGTTTATGCTTCACTCCTCTGTTGTATTGGTGTTACGGGAAAGTATTCCGCATTGTTGGGTCTTTCGATCCAGCCCTCTTTCCCTTCAAAAATCTTAGATTCAAGATAAACTCTTAGGATTTAGGATATCCAATTTGAATTGTCCAATGATCAATAAAAATATATCAAGCGGTAGATAATAGGATGTCGATGGGAGGATGGGTATGATAGGATGCGAGGATAGGATATGCAAATATGACGAATGGGTGCTTAAAGGAAAATAGGGTGCAAGGTAGATAATGATTAATCTCTCTATGAATGGTGCTTGTTTCTAGGTTTTCACCAATTGTACTTATCCAAGGTGCCACTAGGGGTGGTTTTCACCATAGGACGCATCATTTATCTTTACTATTTTTGGATTTTTGAATTTTTTTTGTATTTTTCATGATTTTTTACTTTTTTTGGTATTTTTCAAGGTAGGATAACCCAGTTGACCTAGGTGTAAAATATTTTTAGGTGCATGATGTCGATAGGATCCTCCAAGGGTTGCCCCTTAGGTGTTGCAAGCCTATATGCTCCAGAACCATATTTGGCAGTGACCACATAAGGACCCAACAAATTCGCTTCAAACTTGCCTTTGTTTTCTCGAACCTATTGGGTATGTTGATTTTATTTCAAGACTAAATCACCTATGTTGAATTGGCAGGGATGGACCTTCTTGTTTTAGTTCCTTTTGAGTTGATGTTGATAAGCTTGTAGATGATTATAGGCCTTGATGCATTTCTCATCTAGAAGTTCAAGTTGACTTAACCGTGTGACTCAAGCATCTTCATCACTAATTAAATTCTTCAGAGAGATACATAGTGATGGGATCTCAAGTTCAATCGATAAGATGACATTGGTGCCATAAATGAGGGAATATGGGGTAGCGCAAGTGGGGGTGTGGATGGATGTGTGATATGCCCAAAGGGCGAGATTAAGGTGGAGGTGCCAATCTCAGATAGTGTTGTTGACAAATTTTTTGAGGATTTTAATAAGGGTCTTGTTGGTAGCTTCAACTTATCCATTTCCTTGAGGGTAATAGGGAGTTGACCAACGATGCTGGATGTGATAGGTTTCATAAAGGTGTTTCATATACTGGTTTTCAAAGGGCTTTCCTTTGTCGGTAATGATAGTGGAGGGGATGCCATATCTATAGAGAATATGGTAGAGGATGAATTTGGAGATCTGAATACTAGTGATTTGGGAGGAATGGATTCTACCCATTTGGTGAAGTATTCAGTGGCGGTGATGATGAAGGTGTCACCGTTAGATGAAGGAGGGTGAATCTTGCTGATTAAATCAAAACCCCATTGTGAAAAAGGCCATGGTGCAATGATTGGCTGCACATATTTTGCAAGAGCGTGGATCAGATCTGTGTGTTGTTGACATGGTACACATTTCTTCACAAAATCATAAGTTCCATGCTCCATAGTAGGCCTATAATATCCTGCTCTAAGGATTTTCTTTGCTAAATCCATCCCATTAGGAGACCAAAAAATACCACTATGCACGTCGTTTAATACAACATGAGATTCTGATTCATTTAGACACTGAAGGAGAGTGCCATCATACCCTCTAAGATAAAGTGTATCTCCCATGATTGTGTATCGAGAATTGTGTTGGATGAAATATTTGCATTTGTTACAGGTGAGGTTATGTGGTAGGATATTGTTGAGTAGATAGGCATAAATGTCATGATACTAAGGTGATTCAAGACCCACGATATCACACACCATTTCATTGTCAGGAATATCATATATTGGGATTAATAGTTGTTCTATGAGGTACTCACAATCCATTCGGTCTTTGGGAATGTCAATGAGAGAACGAATTGTAGCCATAGATCCGCTGCCTTGTTCTATATTCTAGGGTTTTGCTCAAATTGGATATGGGAAAAGTATTTTTTGAAATTACCCACCATGCATTTATAAGAAATAATCTTATCATCCTTAGTTTGAAACTCATCATTGACCTTCTTGACTATAAGTTGAAAATCACCAAAGACATAAAGATGAGTGATATTCCATTGTACTACAAGGCCTGCAATTAGAGATTCATATTCAACAATGTTATTTATGCATGGAAATTTTAACCTGAATTATTTCGAGAGGTAGTCACCTTGGGGGGTGATAAAGAGAATACCCGCACCCGCTTCATTGTGAGTATATGAACCATCAAAGTATAATTTCCATGTATCTGATTTTGATATTGTAAGGACCCATTCATTAGGAAACTCTTCTACTAAGGGATATGCATCTACCAGAGGAGCATCAACCAATTGATCTGATATTACTTTCCCTTTGATTACTTTACGGTCCACATATTCTATGTCAAAATCACTTAGGAGCATAACCCACTTGGCCATGCAGCCAATTAAGGATGTTCTTGCTAACAAATACTTGAGTGGGTCAACTTTTGATATGAGCTTGATTGGATGACTAAGTATATAACGACACAAATTTTTGAGCTGAAAATAATTGCTAAGCAAGATTTTTCCATGGGTGAATAATTAATCTGATAGCCCAAAAGTGTATGACTGATGTAATAGATGACACACTCTTTAGAAAAATCATCATGTTGGGCCAACAATGCCCCAATGCAACTGAAGTGGCTAAGATGTATAGCAGTAGTGGATTTCCAGGAATAGGAGGCATTAAGATTGGTGGATTGGATAGATATTCCTTGATCTTTTCGAAGCCTTACTAACACTCTGGATCCCATTTAAAAGTTATTTACTTACACAAGAGGTGTGCAAATGATTGGTATTTATCAAAAAGTTGGGTGATGAAGCTCCTGATAGATCGTAGTTTTTCTTATAGACTTCTCAACTATTTTAGATTGCGAGGTGGGGGTATTTCCATTATAGCCTTGAATTTCACTAGATCCACCTCGATGCCCCTTCTAGATACAATGAAGCCTAATAATTTTCCAGACGTGATGCCAAAAACACACTTCTTTGGATTTAAGCACAACTTGTATTGTTCTAACTGCTCAAATATTTGCCTCAGGATCTCAGGATGCTCTTCTCTTGTTTTTGAATTGCCTAATAAATCATCAACATAATATTCCATTATAATGTGAATGAGGTCATGGAATATGACTATCATTGCACTTTGATAGGTTGCCCCCACATTCGTGAGACCAAAGGGCATGGAATTGTAGCAGAAAGTGCCGCAGGGGGTGGTGAAAGTAGTCTTATGCTGATCTTCAGGTGCAATTCTAATCTTATTATAGCCTGAAAATCCATCCATGAGGGATAGCATGACATGTCTTGCTATGAGATCTACCAACATGTTAATTTTATGAAGTGGGAAATCATCTTTTAGGCAAGATTCATTGAGATCCCAAAAGTTGGTACAAATTCTGATGCTTCCATTAGGTTTAGCCACAAGTACTATATTAGATATCCAATCAGAATAATCAATAGGTTTGATGAACCTAGCCTCTAATAGTTTTTCCAGTTCTTTCTTAACAAGTAGAGCCACTTGGGGATGCATTTTCCCGAGCTTCTGTTTAACTAGTTTTGCATTTGGATGGACATCAAGATGGTGTACAAACCATGTGGGATCCAATCCTAGAATATCTAAATAGGACCATGCAAAGTTAACGATCCCTTCCTTTAGCAAATTGACAATTATGGGGTACTCTTCCTCAAATAATGACTTTGCCACATAGGTGATCTTGGGTTCTTCTTATGTACCTTGATTTAACTTCTTGCATCTCCTCAATTAGAATTGAAACCATTCAAGTAAATGAGCTCCAACAAGGGGAAGATGAAAATCTCCATCCTCTAGTACCTCATCGAGGTTCTCACTAGAGGATACACCCTTTATTTTACTTTTGACAAGTCAAGGAGTGCCTTGGAGAGGTTTTCACTAGGTGGATATTTTTTGTTTTATTTCTTTTTGATTTTGTGGTTAGGGTGTTCATCCTCCCCCAATCCCATGGGATGTACATAGGTTTCCTTTGAAGGAAATATGTCTATAGGTGCACTCCCTTGTAGGTCCCAATCAATTAGGCCAGGGTGATGGAGGGAAAGGCTAATGCAAAAGATAGAGGTGGAATAAAAAAGGGAGGGGAGATATACATCATCATATGAGAGTATGATTACATCTTCTTCAGGTATGTCTTCAAGGAAATCTTTATCCAAGTTAACATTATTGGAAGTGCTAGTGGATGATGCAGGACCTTTTTGCTTCTTGTCATAACCTAAGCCCAAATGTTTAGGTTACACGGGTGTCTCAATGGGTTGTAGTCTTCAATGATCTTCTACACCAATCCCTCCTCCTTGATGGTTGTATTTTTCTACAACTTCGAAGCATGGGTATAAAATGCTTGGAAGTATTCAATGAGGGGAGGTGACAACTCAGGTTCTTCTCTATAAACCCATTGAAAAATATCATCCTCTATCTGATCTTATAGTGTACCCAAAGATTGGAATGTTGTCGAGCCCATATTCTTAGAATTGAGGGTTTTGGTCTTCAAGTCTCCCTTCGGTGCAGACTAAGAAGGTTGGCCATATGTGCGGGGAGATGGAGGCATTGTCACTACATTAAGAGTTGTACACATTTCATATTCTCCACAACCTTTGTCAATGATCTGGACCTTGGTGATGGTGGATTTAGATGTAGTGGATGGAGTGGAAGATGTATTGGAAGCTGGAATGGATGATGGAATGAAGATGTTGAGCCCATATTCGTAGAATTGAGGGTTTTGGTCTTCAAGTCTCCCTTCGGTGTAGACTAAGAAGGTTGGCCATATGTGTGGGGAGATGGAGGCATTGCCACCACATTAAGAGTTGTACACATTTCATATTCTCCACAACCTTTGTCAATGATCTAGAACTTGGTGATGGTGGATTTAGATGTAGTGGATGGGGTGGAAGATGTATTGGAAGTTGGAATGGATGATGGGATGAAGGATGTTGTCTAAGGGGTTCCCACTTCTATTCCTAGATATTGTCATGAAGTGTGGGAAGGAAGCCTTAAGAGCATGACAATAATCAAAAGGCTGAGGGTCAGCATGGATGGTGAATTCAACCCCATTATATGGGAACTGCAGACATTGATGGTAGGTGGAAGGAATAGCCTGCATGGCATGAATCCATGGGTGGTCATGGAGATGGTTTTATTGCAAGTCCAGATCAAGGACGTGATAGGTAGTGTATTGCACAATAGGGCAAACCTAGATAGGAAGACAAATAATACCCTCTAAGTCCCTTTCTACATTTTCATAGGCCTTAATTGTAATGGTTTGGTTATCTAGGTCAACATGAGTATACCCTACTTGTTTTATGAAATTTAATGTACATAGGTTGAGGGAAGAGCCATTATCTATCAAGACCCATTTTACCTTATGGAAAGTGACCATGACCTCAATGTGTAAGGCACGGTTATGGGATGAATCAATCAACGACATATCATTTTGGATGAATTGTAGCTGATAGGTGGATTAAAAATGTCCTACTAAAGCTTGGAACTAAGTAAGATCAATGTCATTTGGCACGTGTATCCTATACAGCTTTGGTAAGGATCTCTTGATGGACTAGGGAAGACTTGAGAAAATCTAGGAAAGATATTTGAGTAGGTGTCTTGCCAAGATGATCAAGAATATTATATCGTGAGCTCACACGAGCTAGCTGAGATGAAGTGGAAGTTCTAGGGACTGATATGTGGGTACAACATGTGGTAACAACACATTAAGGGTCTTTTCCTTTCACAAGATTAATAGATACACATGGCTCACCTTGAGTGATGCATACAATAATGTTCTCAAACTTATAAGACACATTTTTATAAATGATATTATTAGTGCTAGTATTTTGGCTATTATTATTGGGTCCATTATTTGCATTTGAGGTACTGGGACCCTGATTGTGCTTAGGGAAGGCATTTTGATATATCTGTAATTGAGCATTGGATGATGTAGCCTAATTTGCATCCACTATGATATCACCTCGATCTATAAGATATTGGATATAACCTTTAAGTCCTTAACATTTATTAGTGGAGTGACCTTTGATCTTGTGGTAATCACAATACTCATTCTCTCTATACCAAGTGAGTTTGGGCTTTGAATTATCAAAATTATTTGTCACAAGATAGGTAATCGTATAATTTTCTTGAAACAACCTCTTGAAAACAACATCTAAAGGTTCTCCCAAAGGAGTGAAGGTACACTTATTATTCCCTTGATTGTATTGATTGGAATATGCAGGGCGACGAGGTGCACCATGTGGTACATTTATGACATTGGAAATAACTTATGGATTGGGGACATACTATGATATTTGTGAAGTGCTAGCTAATTGGATGTGTTTAGTGTCGGTGACACCGTCATTGACAACATTTTTGTTCTTGTTCCAATAGCAAGATTTATCCCTAGGTGATTTATCTTTATTTTGGTTAAATATTTTGATTTGGCCTTTATCAATAAGGGCCCTCTTGATGGTAGTACCCTTCTCGATGACCTCCACAAAGGTGGTAACAAAATGGAGGCGTAGGTTATGGGCTAGTTCAAGGTGGGCATTTACAAAAAAATATGGTTACCAAGTCCTTCTCATGGAGATTTGATTTTAGCCGACTAGCCAAGGCTCCCCACCTTTATAGGTAGCTTGCAAAAGTTTCTCCTTCATATTTCTTATCTTTCAAGAGGTCTAAAGTGTCTATGTCCTACTCTAGATTGAAGGATAAGTGTGAAATAAATTTTTCTGAAAAGTCTACAAAGGAAGAAATCAATCCCTTCAGAAGACCCATGAACCAGTCTAGAGCTTGCCCCATTAGGATTCTAGGGAATAATCATAGGAGATAGTTTTCATTATGCAGTACTTCTTGGCAATGCATGTAAAATTCTTGAAAATGATTTCTTGGATCACCTCTTCCCTTATATTTATCAAATTTTGGAATTTTAAAGTGCTTAGGGAAGGGGACCAGTAAGATGGAGGGATCAAAAGGATAAGGACAAATATCCTCAAATTTAAAGGACTTCTTGGACGTCCCCACTTGCAGGTCTTTGAGGGAAGCTTTCATCTCTTCCCACTCCTTATTAATTGGCATTGACGAGGAAGGGCCTGTTGAGTTGGACTGATTGTATGGTATACTATTGATGTGATGGAGGTGGAGGAAAAATGGACTGATCATATGATGGAAAAGGTGAATATTAAGGGACTTGTTGGTATTGATTGGGGTACATGGATTGAGGATTGGAATAAGCTTGTTGGTATGATGGTGAAGCTTGATAATATGATGAAGAGGCACCCTGCTAATATGATGACAACTATTGGGAGTAAAATGGATTGTATTGGTAGTTGTATGTAGGTTGTTGTTGGGAAGCATAGGGAGGTTGTTGTGGATCAGATTTTTGATAGTAGGTGTTTTGTTGGGATTGTTGGGGATTGGTGTAAGATGGTTGTTGCTGGGATTGTTGTAGATCATGGTACTAATAATTGGTGTTGAGATTGGATGTAGGGGGTTGCTGATAATAAGTGATTTTAGGATGGTATAGATATTGGACATAAGGGTTTCCTAGAATTTTCTGAGAGGATTGTTGTGATTGTGGTGAGATTTGGGATTGATGAGGAGGTTTTGATAGATTTTGAGTCTAATGGGGCAGTTGTTGATAAGATGATTACTGTGATTGTGGGATGGTTTGTGATAGATGGAGAGGATGTGAAAGATTTCCTTGAGGTTGAAGTGGTAGTTGTTGAGATTGATGGGGTGGTTGTGATAGGATGCGAGTTTGATGTGAAGGTTGTGATGGGATTTGGGGTTGATATGGTGGAGGTTGTGATGTGATTTGGGGTTGATGTGGTGGAGGTTGTGATTGGATTTGGGTTTGATGAGGTGGTTGTGATGGGACTTAGGTTTGATGTGGAGGTTGTGATGGGATCCAAGGTTGATTTGGTAGTTGTTGATATGATGGTTGTGATGATGTTTGCTACAGATTACCCTGAGGTTGATGTGGGGGTGGAAGATTGCCTTGAGGTGGAGGATGAGATGCAAATAAAGGTGGTGGTAGATTCGATGTGTGTGTTTTGACAAGAGGTATATGAGGAGGCACATTATCAAAAGGATTATATGTATTGCCCCCAATATTTCTTGGTAATGGGCCCAATTGATGTGGTGGAAGAGGTGGTGTGGATGGTACGAGGATCGAACCTAGGGGAATGTTCGTGCCTTATGGATTAACCAAACCGAGACCTTGGGGATTGTTGGGATTTTGATGACCGGTATAGCCTTGAGGATTATTAGGATTAGGACCTCAGAGATTTTTGGGATTAGGCACAACACCCATGACCAAGATTCAAACCTAGGAAGGTGGTATTTGATAACAAACATCATTTCCAAACCCAGGTTGATACCATGTGTCTTGTGGGGTAACCTAGGGGACTTGTGGGACTAACAAAGCAAGATTAACCTAAGAGCTCAATGAATCCAATGATGAAGAGGGTGTGATGTTGACATACTATGACATATCAAAATTGGAAGGTGGATTGGTACGCCTCACAAGAAATTGCAAAAGGATTTTGTCCCCTTTCTCAGTGAGAAGACGATCAATCATTTGCAAGTTAGTGGGATCACTAAGTTACTTGTCAAAAATGAGCTCAGGTTAGTTAACCATGCTTTCTTTTGGGGTATATTGTATGGAGAATTCTATGTTGGATTGTGATGAGGCACCATTGGTAGGGGGATTTGGAGGATACTGAGGCTGACCACCTTGGGACTATTGTTTTTCCATGAGTTTATTTTCTTGTGATCGGGTAATGGGCATGAAAATACAAGTGACCAGGTGACTATGATGACCTTAAGCCCTAAGATGCACTTAAGTGTTAATGACCTAGATGATGAACTAAAGTATTGTTAGGATGAAAAATCAATTGATTGGATGATTTATTGGATACAGATGAATTGATAATTGGATTAGATAGATTTGGATTGATTGATTGGATTGGATTAGATTGATAGGATTAACTCTGAACCAAGTTTAGGAGCTCGACTGGATGATGTAAGATGCTGTTGATTGTATTGGATGATTAAAAAGGTGATTACGACACAAAACCTACCTCGAGATGGAATTGGATTCATAAGGCCACAAATGATTACTAACTTAGGATGGATGAAAATCCTAAGCAAGTGTGGATGATAATGATTAGGGTCAGTTACCTAACTCGATTAGATAAGAGATCCCTAAAATGATGTGTAAAGGACTCAGAATGATGGATTGATGATGGATATGCCATCTAGGGATTTTCAAAGATGAACTTATCTGATTTGATTAAGGTTTTGATGAATTTCAAAAAATGCAAAAAGACTAAAATGATAATTACGGGTAGATGGATGGTGATAAATTATTTTTGATCACAAGAATAGACTTGGAAAATAATAGGCTTTCAATAGTTAAGAGGATTCAACCTCAGGTTTTTTGTATGGGACACAAATACGCCTCTACAAGTAATGGAATCACCCTTCCAAGTAACATGATCACCTATCTAAGGTGCACAAAATCACCTATGTGTTTCACGCGATCGCCTCTCTAGGATTCATAGGATCACCTATGTCTTGCACTGTACAAACAAGTCTCACAGGATCACCAGACTGGGAAATAGGGTCGCCTATCAAGGTTTCAAAATTGCCCCTTTCTTCAGACACACGGATAGGGAACAAAAATTCCTCTCAGGATAAAAACTTCGCCTATTTCCTCGAATGTATGGACATGATGCAAAAACACCTATGGGAATGACAGGATCACCCTGCGAACAACATGTTCACCTATTCTGGGGATGTACGAATAAACAACTAGGAGAATCATGCACATAATCGCCTATGAGGATGATGAGATCGCCTATTTCTTAGGGTGTACATGAGGTAATCTATCTAAGAGACCCATGAGAAAATTTTCTCCTGACAAAAAGTGAATTCACTTATCAGATGACCTGACTTGACTTTGACACATAATCATGCTTTCTAGGACAAGATTGCTTGTACATAATACAAGTTTTACCCTATGTGAAGCAAACTCACCACTGAGGGTAGGGGAAGACTATCACAAAGAGATAAAAAACACAACAATCAAAAAAGCAGTGGGTTGAGACTGACTCAGACTGATGACAAGAGCTTGTATATCACAAGAAAACATGCCAGACAACACAAGCCTAAAATTAGTAGTTAAGTTTTGCTAACTTGATGTAGGCCCACCACCTTGAGGGGACACCCCAAGGTTAATACTCCATGAAATCAGGTGGAAGCACCCTCTCTTGCAAAGGTGGATAGCTAGAGATCCAATGGCATAGGGTCATCAAAAAATGCCATGGGCTCACCTTCTCTCTATCATCAAGAACTATCATAGTTCACCACGAGTATTTTTATCTCAACCTAAGGGATTACATGATGAGTAACTTCAAGGTACGATCCACATCCCTTGCACTACACCAAGCCACGATTGAACACGAGTCTCTATCTAGGCTATATAGGATATCTTGTGAGTCCTTGATACATAAAGAGAGTGTGTGATGCACAACCATGAACACCGACCCATCACAAGCTTGGATTAGGAGCCCCAACGTGGTACTAGAAACTTGGACCAAACTTGCACGTCTTATCTAAGTATCACCTTAGCTTTGATGCTTTGCTAGACACAACATGACTAGATTGGGGTACAACTTTGGCTCTCCCCCCTTTATACACCCTGGTGGTAACACATGGTCGAGATCATCCCTTGAGTGATGAAATCCTAGGCAGGTCTCACTAAAGGGAAGGAAATACTAGATGTGTCTGTTGGTCCCTAGGCTCACATGTAGTGAAAGGGGAGAGCATACATGTATGCGTACATGTAATCCTAGGTAGAATCAACTATATTGGAGTGAGTTGCGATTTTGAGTCACCTAGTGTAGTGTTCTTTAATCAGCTTGATAACTAGGAATATTAATTCCTCAACTTAAGGATTGGACATCACAATAAGCAGCCATAATCTGTCAAAGAACCTCATTTACTTATCAACCCAAGGACGTAGACTTGAAATGGGACAACAAAATATATGCACTAACCACCCTTCCAGACATGCATGATTTCCTAAAATGCTAAAACTCTAAATTTTGGAATTACTTTACTGAATAACTTGCTAGAAACAAAAACTAAAAGGTAAAACTACTATGTTTCTAGTGGCTGCAGGAACAGTCAATAGTGATGTATTTCTATTGCTGCAGGAACAGACACATTTAACTTTTACAAAAGAGAGTACAACTATCCTAACCTACAGAATGAAAGTACAGGAAATTTCCTAAGTGGCCCCCCTTAGGTCATGCCAAAGTAATCAAAAGATTAGGTGAAAAGCTCCATAAAATTTATTGATTTAAAGTGAACATGTACATAGCACAATCCTTCTTAACTATATTTCTGATACTAAAAAACATATTACAAATGACAAGATCTTCTAGCCCATTCTCTAAAGAAGAATTGGCTATTTATTGAAAACTAATCCTAACTACTAACCAACCTTCCCTTATAAATCAGGAGGTATTTATTACATCCAACTAACTTTGATTAAAGAGGCGAATGGCAATGTAAGGACCAAGTCAAATTGGTTTGGTAGACTTAAAGCGCCATCATCCTAGATTTGAGCAACAACAAGACGTGTGGCCTAGATTCCTAGAACATTCTTCTTGCTTGGTAGATAAGTTTGAAACTATCTCCCCATCTTTAGCTGTTGAACCAGTCTTTGTAGATTTGGCCTTCTACTCTTCAAGTGGATTTTAAATTCCTTCCTCTAATCGTGGCACCTGCAAAATAACTCACCATATTTCTTGGAGAAGAAGGTTGGCTCAACACGTTCATCTTTAAGACAGTCCATTACTTCATTCATTCATTCATTAAGTATTAAACTAAGGCAAACATCGTTTCAGATATGGCTGCAGGAAGTTTGGTAGTGGAGGCTACAGGAAGGTTTTATGATCACAAAAAGCCATAAAGTATTTATCAGACTAATAAAACATTAAAGATAATAATCATGAGACTTTTCATCATAATATATTCATCATATTAAGTCATAAAAAGGTCTATGTTCTATCCCATAATCAGACTGAATGTTTGTTTTTAGCATAATAAAAATGGAAAAGTACTTATAAAAATATGATCAAAATGCGCCAAAGTATTGGCTCATCACTCCCCTCAACCAACTACTTGCTGAACCCTTCAGCAAGTCTAGCATTCTTCCTTTTGGCAAACTCTCTCAGATCTACATTCAGCTGTTGTCCACATTCACTAGTCTGGAAACTCCAGAAGTGATCCCTCATTGCTTCTAGTCTTTGCCATCGGTTATCCTCTGAACTCCTGTTGTAAGTACTGTTGTCACCTTATATAGCCAATAATGGCCATAGGAGAATAGGTGGTTGCATAACCAAGGGCAACCGATCCTCCTTCCTTGTTCTGGCATTTCTCATGTACCTCTCTACCCTTCGGGTTGCTGCATACAAAGTATTGGGGGTATGTGGCTCTGCTTTCTTTAACTTAAATGAAAGGTGCTCCCATCTGTTCTGAATATGTAGAGTTGCAGCATTAAAATCACTATTGATAATTTGAGAATATTGAGAAAACACCTCTTGCCTTAGAGGTTCAATCAATGGCCTGGCTCTCTCATCTCACCATAATTTTTTTAGTCAAAATAAATACCCATGCCATTTCGAGATTCATTTCTCACATACAATGGCATATTCTTTTCATCATGCATATGACTGTTAAATTGTTCCCCTCTGCTGATTTCATTGGTGATCCAGGAAATCAAGGCGCTGATATGAATATCACCTACATGACACAAAGGATTCCATTCCTTGTCCTGGGATATAGCCAAATTATGTAGGTAAAACTCACACAGGAGGTTCCTAATGTGCAGAAGTGAATCCTTGTATGCTTCATAAAATTCTTCAGGGGTTTCCAAAGAAGGGTTCTTCCCTTTCCAGACTCTAATCAGCTGGAAGTTCAAATATAGTTCTTTGAGGTACATGGCATAAACTGGTGAAGGTGCTCAAACTGTAGTAGCTGTGGAACAAGTTCTACTACTTGATTGAGAGTATCAGTTAGATTGGCAATTTCTAGATTCTTATTCTGGATTACTCTTTGCAGTCTCTCAACTTCAAGTGCATAAGCAGTCTATTGTTGCTGAAGTTCCTGAAAGCATTCCATTCCTATGGCAAAGTTTGTAACATGGAATGGTGGTCTATGTTTATAGCATATTGCAAGTGTCTCCTGCACTTCTTCAAGTTCATCCATCTTCCCCTGTTCTTCTTCCATTACCTCAGTCATGCCAATGTTTTCATGTTCTACATCTGCTGGAAACACAATTGGCTATTCTTCCTTCTTATCACATTCCATACCTTCTTGTAGTTGCTCTACAATGGAAGCCAACTCACTCAAACCAGCCCCTTCAGGTGTACTCATAATCTCTTCAATAACAGGTTCTTCTTTCCCTAGTTTAGGACTGGAAGGATTTGAAGGTGGTGTGGTAGGAGTAGTATTAGGTGATTGGTGGGCTGCCTGGTTTTGGAGCCTAGAGCTCCTTCTTATGGAGGTAGGAACTGACTTATGCTTTTTGGAAGATTTTGCTGCAGGAACATAGAAGTTCTCCATCCGTTTCCTTTTCACAGGTTCAGGGGTTACTACAACAGGTGACTTTCCTTTCCTATTTTTGGAAGAAGGCTCAGGGGTTTTAATTGGGCATTGGGCCGGCTGTTTGGAAGTTCTTTCAGAAATAGGAACATCATCCTATGAATCGGATGATGTCTCAGGGGAGGGCATAGCAACAGAGGTCTGACCTTTTGACCGGCAAGTTCGTCGCTTAAAGGTAAGGGGTTCACCCTTAGGTCCTACATTTTGAATTTTAGGGTTGAATTGGACATTGAACTCCTCCCATGTCATCCCTGATGTATCTTGAACAGACTTCTCAACAAGAAATTGTATGAGGCAATGGTGGGATACGAAATTAACCCTACCTTTCCTATATTCAGCGGCACTATTAGATAACAAGTTATAAAGGAAGTCGGGTACATTCATCAATAAGCCATGACGTAAATGAGACAAAAGCTTAAAATGATGAGAATGTAAGACTGAGAATCTACCTTCATAGGTTATGTATTTCATTATATACCCTGCTCGTGGCACCCATTCCTAAGGTAGACTCATCCTCTGTGCACCTTACTTGTCTACCCGTAGAGGAGGATCATCTGGCCGAGTGAATTCAGCCCTGGCGCTTCTTGCATCTCTTCCCCTGGGATAGGGTTCTCCAACTTGGGGTAACCCTGTTATTTCAACAATCCTGTTAATTGATGCATTGATTGTTATGCCCCTAACTGTTGCTTCACCATTTTAAAATGTTCTCATGAATTCCTCCGCAATATCTGTGCTGAAAGTCCCGAGCTTCACAAAGTAATTGAGCCACCCATATTTTCTAAACAATGGTACATGTAGCACATCCTACAACAAGATGTTGTGGTCTGTAGGCTCATGCTGAATCGGCTGACCTCCCATTTATTTGTTTTACTGTAATCAAATGCGTTGAAGTATTTCTCTCCTGGCTTTTACAACAAAACTCCCTGCAATCCAACTAATGAATCCTCTACAATTCTTCAGTGCTTTGCCCCTCTCCTCAACCAAGACTTTTGAACCTCTCTTCAAAAGTTACAGAAAAATAGGGAAAATAATGTGATCATGTAGTTTTGTGGAAGGAGAGAGCAATCATGAATTGGCAGAATACACTCAGGGTCATTATTGTAGGAAGTTGTAGGAAGAAAAGATTGTTTGATTATGGATTATAGTTTCAAATATTGGGGCTCATGACAATTAACAGAATGAAGCTTATAGCGGCGATAATAAGGATGTGGCAAAAGTTGAGTTATGGAGAAACGTGCTTATTCATGCAGATTTAGCTGAAGGAAAAGACAATCATATAGGAAAGTTGTTTGCGCTAATTAATACTAAATTAAATACAATAAATAAAGCAACTTAAGTTATCTTAAAGTGAAGTGGAGCGTACCTAGAGAGAATCGTTGTGATTAGCTGATGTGACCTTAATTGCAATACGTGACATGGAGAAACGTGGATGAGATAAGAAATGATAGGTGGATGATGTGGAAGAGGGAGAATGAGTACGAATAGTGGATGAAGTGAATGAATGGAATGGGGATCTTAATAGATACCCCCTTTATTATGGTTTGGTATGCAATTTTATGCATGGCCTAGGAATTTGAGCCTAGACTCAATTTCTTTGGCTGTAGGATCACTACTGTCCTGCTCAAGTTCAAATTGTCTCAGAAATGTTTCTTTTTCAATGGGCTTACAATAGAGCTTTAGGCAATGTCCATTGACTAATAGCTTGAACCGGACCTCATCAATGGTCCTCAATTGAACGGATCCATTTGTGAATACTTCCTTTATTTCATATGGACCCAACCATCGGGTTTGCAGCTTCCCTTGACTGTCTTTATATCATGAGTCATAAAGCAGAGCCCAATCTCCTGCTTTGAATTTCTTTTCCTTAATGTATTTATCATGCCACCTTATTCTCTGGTTTTGTATCATCTCAGTGTGCTGCAGGGCATTCTTGTGGAGCTCATCCAGAGCATTGAGCTGCATGACTCTGTCTTTTTGTGCCTCTGTCAAATCCATGTCCATCTCTAATGCTCTTCTTAGTGTCTTATGTTCAAATTCTATTGGCATCACAACTGCTTTACCATACACCATTTCAAAGGGTGTATATACTGTAGCAGTCTTCCAGATAGTACGGTAGGCCCACGGAGCTTCCGATAACCTCACAGCCCAGTCCTGCTTTTGCAAATCTACAGTTTTAGTCAAAATGGCCTCTATGTACCTGTTGGTGACCTTAACCTGGCCATTAATTTGAGGATGATAAGGGGTTGATTTTTTATGTCTTATATTATATTCATTGACTAAGGTTGTAATCAAGGTAGAGGTAAATTGTGTTCCCTGATTTGTTACTATTTCTCTAGGGACACCAAATTTGGTGAAAATTTCCTCATAAATGAATTCTGCTACTTTATTATCCCTAGCATTTTTCATAGGTTTAGCTTCTACCCATTTTGTCACATAATCAGTGCATACAAGGATATAGGACTTACCATTGGAAGATGGATCACTTAGTCCTACAAAATCCAGTCCCCATTTGTTGAAGGGTGTAACAACAATTTGTGAAAATAGAGGCATCTCATCAGATCTAGTTGGTCTTCCCATCCTTTGGCATTTATCACACCTCCTAGTATATTTGGTTGCATCTCTATGCAGAGTTGGCCAATAGTAGCCAGTGTTTAAAATTTTTATTGCTGTTCTTTTGGCAGCAAAATGTCCACCACACAGCTCATCATGACTTGCATGTAATATATCATAAGTGTCTTCCTCCTACACACATCTCCTCATAACTTGATTCGGCCCTGTATAAAACATGCAATTTGCAATCCAAGAAAAGTTAAAACTTTTCTCTACCAATAATCTCTTTTATTTAGGGGAAAATTAAGGAGGAGTCCTTCTTGCAGCCAGATAATTTGCTATATCGGCATACCATGGGTGAATAACCTTGATTGCAAATAGATGCTCATCAGGAAAGAAATCTTCAATAAGTGTAGAGTCATCTTGCCTTTGAATTCTAAAAAGAAAATCAACAACCACATTGACTTTACCTGGCTTCTCTACAATTGTAATGTCAAATTCCTGCATCAACAATAACCACCTTGCCAGTCTTCCAGCTATTGAGCTTTTGTTCATAAGATACTTGATTGCTGCATGATTAGTGTGGATAAATATCTGATAACCAGTTATGTAATGCCTAAATTTATTGAGGGCATAGATGACCGCCAACATTTCTTTTTCTATAACAGTGTAGTTTAATTCAGCCCCTTGCAGATTTTTGCTTATGTAATATAATGCATGCTTAGTTGAACCACCTTTTTGTCCTAAGACAGCGCCAACAGCATAATCAGATGCATCAATATGAATATGGAATGGAAGTGACCAATCAGGTCCTTTCAAAACTGGTGCTTGTATAAGAGCAACCTTTAAATCAAGGAAAGTTTTTTCACACTCTTCTGTCCATGCAAAATCTGCATCTTTCTTCAGCAAACTATATAGAGGGGCAGCTGTTTTACTGAAATCCTTGATGAACCTCCTATAATATCTAGCATGGCCTAGAAAGCTTCTTAGTTCCTTTTGTTTGGTGGGAAAAGGTAAATTAGAGATGACCTCAATCTTAGAAGGATCAACCTGTATTCCTGCAGCAAAAATATAGTGACCAAGCACTATTCCCTCCTACATCATCACGAAGCACTTCTGACTATTTAGTGACAGGTTATGATCTTCACATCTCTGTAGCACCTTCTACAAGTTTGTTTGAGCCTCCTCAAATGTTGCACTATAAATGGTAAAGTCATCCATGTATATTTACATGCAATCATATGAGATGTCTGAGAAGATACTGATGACTGCTCTCTAAAAAGTTGCAAGTGCATTGCAGAGACCAAAAGGCAAAACAGAGTAGGAAAATGTCCCCCAAGGGCATGTAAAAGTAGTATTTTCTTGATCTTCAGGTGCAATCTTGATTTGATTGTACCAATTGAAGCCATCCAAGAATGAGAAATACTTTTTCCCAGATAAATTATCTAGAACTTGATCAATGAAGGGAAGAGGAAAGTAATCTTTCTTTGTTGCCAAGTTAAGTTCTCTATAGTCCACACATACCCTCCATTTTACCGCTTTCTTAGGAACAATAACCAGTGGGGAAACCCACTGACTATCCGAAATGGGGTAGATAAAGCCAGCTGTCAACATTTTTTGCAACTATTCTTTAACAATTCTCTCAAAGTTGGATTTATTCTTCTTTAAGGCTGCCTGACTGGCCTGAACTCACTATTAATGAATATGTGATGTGTGCAGAGTTTTGGATCTAAACCCTTCATATCACCATATTCCCAAGAAAAAGTTGACTTATGGTTTGTAAGCATGTTGACCATAGATTGTTGTTGCTCACAGGTGAGGTTCTTATTGATATTCAAAGATTTTCCTACTGCTACCTCGACTTGGGAGGTTATATCAAGCATAGATACTTCAAGTAGGAATGGCATTTCTACTTCACGAGGTAGTAAGGTATGCAAACAATCAGTTGCTACAGGATAATGAGCTGATGTAGGTGAGGGAAGAATGGTCTGCAAAGAGCATTGATTCTTGTTACAGTGAGGGTATTCAGTACCATAGTTATTTAGTGGGATATTGGACAGTATATCTTCCTCAGCTTGTTGTTCAATGAAAGGTTCTTTGGTAATCATCATTAATTTGGCCACAGAGTTTACTTCCTCTTCTTCTCCCAAATCAGGCCAAACTGCCTGTCTAGCCTCAAGTTGAGATTGGGCTGGAGAATATAGGGTAAGCTTCTTTGTGGTATACCCATAAGATATTGTCATGTTACCAGTCCTACAACCTATATAAGCATTAGAAGTAGCTAACCATGGCCTTCCTAAAATCATAGGATAACCTCCTAATGATGCTTTTAGAGACAAAATCATGAAATCAACAGGATACTCCCATGAATCTAGGGTGACAACTAAATCTTCTACTACTCCATCAGGTTTGATAGTTGAACTATCAGCAAGTTGCAAGACTATAGGTGTAGGTCTTAGGTCTGAAATACTTAGTTTTAGTACAAGGTCTTTGGTCATGACATTGATAGTAGCTCCAAGATCGACCAAAGCATTCTTAATTTGAACCCCATTGATATTAATTTCAACAACGAGGCTGCCAGGGTCTGAATATTTTGGGATTGTAAGCTTTCCTAGCATTAAATCAGAGAGTTGTCCTAAAACATGAACAGTCTAAGGGTCTTTCTTCTTCCTACCTGGTTTCTTTAGACACGCTTCTTTAATGACCTTGCTATAAATAGGTACTTCCTTAATGGCTTGAAACAAAGGAATTTTAACACATATATGCTTCAATTGGTCAAGAATATCAAAGGTAGGGTCTTCTTATTTCTTTACAATTTCACCGTCCAACCTTTGTGGAAAAGGAGGTGGAAATGTATTAGATACCTTAGGTAGTGATGGAGTCTGTATTGGCTCATTGGGTTGGGCTGGGCCATTGGCATTTTTTTCTTGCTCAATCTCCTCAAATGGTAATTCAGAAATTAGAGGAGGAGATGGTGTAGGCAACACAGTTCCTGAACGTAAGTTGATATTGTTTAGGTTGAGAGCATAGGTGGGTTGATTATTAGGATCAACACAATAAACTTGTTGTTGCTGCTGTTGCTGGCTATTTGGATTGGGTGCTGCTTGGGTAGGTAGTTGGGTTGACTTTGGATTCTGACCTTGATTGGCAATAGGAGGTGGCATAATTGACTGCTGTTGGGGTTGCTGCAGGAAACCAGTGGGTGGATTTGACCATTGCTGGCCTCTTCTCCATTGGTTAGGTTGTTGCCAATTTCCTTGCAGAGGTTGCCACTGATTTTGCTGTGGTGACTACCAGTTTCCTTGCAGAGGTTACCAACAGTTTTGTTGGACATTTGGCCAAGGGTTATTCCATTGAGGTTGAGAATATGGACCATAACTTGGAGGGTACTGGTTTTGCCATTGATTATTATATGAACCAAAATTTTGCAAGGGGTCCCGAGGCATACCTTGTCTTGGGGCCCATGGCCTGCACTGAGCAACAAAGAACACATCTTCCTCTCCTTCAATGGTTTTGAACTCAGTAGGAAGATGCTGCACCTCCAAATTGGCAACTGCTTTGCATCTATAGTCCCTCTTCCTCAATCTGCAATGAGGACAATATTCAGTCAGCATCGCATCAACTTCTTCTTTCTTCCTCCTAGCCTGCATGGTGTCCAGCTGAGTAGCAACATCATTTATGATGTCTTGCTTGAAGTTGAATAGAAGATTAGAGAGTTCTCCTTTTGATACACCTATACCGCTTCCTTTGACAACAAAGGGTCGGAACCCCCTGCCTTTCTTCACATTTTCCCTAGAGTAATTGAGACATATTGTCTTAATGTCATCCCAATTGCTTTGGGTAATATCTCCTCCAGCCATGAGGTCTAATGCTTCCATGCAAGTATCATTGACTCCCCTTAGAAAGAGAAGTTTTTTAGACTCCTCATTTAGCTGGTGCTGAGTATTTTTCTGCACATTGAACAAAAACCTAGATACATAGTCCTCCAAGGTTTCATCCTCCTTTTGTGTCATCTTGAAAAGGTCATCTCCTCTCATATCACTGCCCCTACAATATTCTTTATACTTCCCTAAGAACAATTCATTTAGTTCATTCCAAGTGGCTGTTGCATTACCTCCTAATCCCATGAACCATCTTAAGGCTGACTCCTTTAAAGTAGAAGGAAACAATTTCATCGTATGAGCTTCAGTAGTATAATCATAAATCCTACATAAGATGTCAAACTCAAACAAGAAGGTATGAGGGTCCTCTGTAATTAGGCCATAGAACTTTGGAAGCAATGAAGCAGGAATGTTTTTGAGATTGTTATTGTCATGCAACTTAGGGAGTGGAAATGGAAAAGTAGGCACTGCCATCTTTGATGGTGGTCTTGGGTTAGCTCCTAGCTGGTAGACAACAAGGGTCAGTGGATTGTTATGGGGATGCTAGTTATTGAAGGTATGCAGGTTATTCAGCTGTGTTGTGAGTAAATCAAGATTATCAGATGCATCAAATAGGTTCAAACTGGCCTCCGAAGAAGAAGAAGATGAAGTGACAAGGTCCTAGCCGACATCCAAATATGGTTCTTCTGGGACAATTTCTGGGTCAATCTCTGGGTTGTTTTCTTGGATATCAAAGCTTCTAGGAAGGAATCTTCCAAATTGGTCTCTTCTTCTAAGCATATAGTAAGAAGTAAATCTAACTATGGAAAAATGTTGGAATAGTGAATTGTGATCTAAATTCTAGGAATAAAACTTAGAACTACCTACCAGCATGCCTACAATAGGTTTTTAGTTTGACACCATCCCCAACAATGGCGCCAAAAATGTAGTGTTCTTTAATCAGCTTGATAACTAGGAATATTAATTCCTCAACTTAAAGATTGGACATCACAATAAGCAGCCATAATCTGTCAAAGAACCTCATTTACTTATCAACCAGAGGATGTAGACTTAAAATGGGATAGCAAAATATATGCACTAACCACCCTTCCAGACATGCATGATTTCCTAAAATGCTAAACTCTAAATTTTGGAATTACTTTACTGAATAACTTGTTGGAAACAAAAACTAAAAGGTAAAACTACTCTGTTTCTAGTGGCTGCAGGAACAGTCAACAGTGATGTATTTCTATTGCTGCAGGAACATACACATTTAACTTTTACAAAAGAAAGTACAACTATCCTAACCTACTAAATGAAAGTACAGGCAATTTCCTAAGTAGGCCCCCTTAGGTCATGCCAAAGTAATCAACAGATTAGGTGAAAAACTCCATAAAATTTATTGATTTAAAGTGAACAAGTACATAGCACAATCCTTCTTAACTGTATTTTTGATACTGAAAAACGTATTACAAATGACAAGATCTTCCAACCCATTCTCTAAAGAAGAATGGGCTATTTATTGAAAACTAATCCTAACTACTAACCAACCTTCCCTTATAAATCGGGAGGTATTTATTACATCCAACTAACTTTGATTAAAGAGGCGAATGACAATGCAAAGACCAAGTCAAATTGGTTTGGTAGACTTAAAGTGCCATCATCCTGGATTTGAGCAACAATATGACGCCTGGCCTAGATTCCTGGAACATTCTTCTTGCTTGGCAGATAAGTTTGAAACTATCTCCCCATCTTTAGCTGTTGAACCAATCTTTGTAGATTTGGCCTTCTACTCTTCAAGTGGATTTTAAATTCCTTCCTCTAATCGTGGCACCTGCAAAATAACTTGCCATCTTTCCTGGAGAAGAAGGTTAGCTCAATACATTCATCTTTAAGACAGTCCATTACTTCATTCATTCATTCATTAAGTATTAAACTAAGGCAAACATCGTTTCAGATATGGTTGCAGGAAGTTTGGTAGTGGAGGCTGCAGGAAGGTTTTATGATCACAAAAAGCCATAAAGTATTTATCAGACTAATAAAACATTAAAGATAATAATCATGGGACTTTTCATCATAATATATTCATCATATCAAGTCATAAAAAGGTCTATGTTCTATCCCATAATCAGACTGAATGTTTGTGGAAAAGTACTTATAAAAATATGATCAAAATGCGCCAAAGTATTGGCTCATCACCTAGGATCACCGTACAGTGCAACGAGAGAGCATATGTCAACAAAATGCTCCCAAACACAACAAACAAGCTATTTGACCATTTAATTAAGTCTACGTGTACCTAGCTAGTATGAAAAAAATAGAGAACAAAGCTAACTAAAGGGATTTGACCACTTGTCCTACAACACACATATTAGTAGTTTTGACCTCTAATCTTAGTTGTATGATTAGCTACGAAAATGTTAGTGAAATCTCACAAGCACAAACAAACAAGGTAGCTGGTTAGTACCCAAATCCAAAATCAAATAAAAGCTCAAATTGAAAATTTTTACATTCTGAATTACCTCAAGTTCGCCTCTATGTAAAGTGAATTCACCTTTCTCAGAATGCAGGATTTCCCTTCTAGTAAATGGGTAGGAATGTAGGTGCTAGTTGAGTGGAGAGGTGTATTCGTATCCACCTCTGCGATCAAATAAGAATCACCCTTTTCTTCAATAGGTTTTACCATTCAGGCCACCCATACTCATTCGCCTCTGTAATATCTAATTCTTGACTACATGTTGCAAATTCACCCTTCTATAGGAGGGGTGGGAGCGCATTCACCCATTCCAATGTAGGATTGCCCTTGCGTCAGGTGGATTCGGCCGTCAGGGGTGGATCTTCCTCTATGTCTAAAATATGAACCTACAAAAACTTAATCAACAAAAAACATGAAAGTAGACCTGTAATATGGGTCCCACAGGGTGTGCTAAAAATGTGTGCAGGTGTAAATTCCTAGTCTAAGAATGCAAAACAAGGAAAAAACTACAATGCCTCAAGATTGGCCTAGTTGAATTCAAAAAAATACAAGAAAATAACACCTTTTACCTTGCTTGAATTATTGAGTTGGTTGGCCATTTTGATGCTTGATTTTTGTGCTCCTTGCTTAGTGTTGTTTGGTGTTTCTACACATCAACAACTCAGACATAATAAAAGTTATCCTATCTCTCTTGAAAGGTTGATCTCTATGAACAAAGAGATAACCCCAAGGTCTCTCAGGTGTCAGGTCATGACAATGCAATAGAACAAATTCAGTAATAAATGTGAATATGCTGGTAGTCACAAGGGGTCTTACGTACAAATGCTGGAAGCTCTAAACTCATTAGATTTTAAGATATGGTGATGCTTTAACTTTGAGTTCTAACCATTTAATAAAAGAAACAACAAAAGATAAGGGTTTCAGAAGTCCTAATTGTTAACACTACTTCTAAGACTAACCATGCAAATGATGAAAGACCTAGAATAGACCAATCCCTTAAACTAGTTTCTGGTCAACCTAGGCTATACCTACAATATTGCAGAAAACAATGCAATCTTCTAAGGTGTTAAATATTTTTAGGTTGAAGGCATTCATTCAATGAGACTGAATGAATACATATAGTTGAACTAATCACATGAATATAAGGTACATGTTGACCTTGCACAACATTCCCACAATCAAGAAACTGCCCAAGATATGAACCAGGGATTGCTACAACACTTCAAATATTAAATCATCAACCAATACGAACTAAATTTAATCTACATTCAAGCATTTCCAAGTAGTTTGAAAGATGAAACAAGAAACATGCAAGATTATTTAATGTAGAGGAGGCGCCAGTCATGAAAAAATGTCTGCACTTTGTATTAAATCATCATATTAGCAACAATTCTGGTCTGTTATAGCACTTGCTTGAAATGTGAAAATTACTTCTAATCTGTTAACATGCTACTCTACTGATTACAAGTCTTCTGACTTAGTCTACTGGTCTAGATCTAACCTAGCTAAATCCAAATTTTAAAAATGAGGCCAAAGGCCATACTTATAGAAACATCAGGCCCATGGAAAACAAAGCTAGGGTTACAAGAAATCAAGGCCACCAACTAGATCGGCCCCGACAGATAGCAGTAACCTGCCGCTCAATAATGAATGCAACAAGGACCCCATCAGATCAACCTGGGATCACACACAACCAGGGGATGGATCCTCGAGCCGCACCCAACAATGAATGAAAACCCTAGAAAATAGTAGCACGCACGTGAAAACCAGGAGGAAAATGAGCAACCAACCAAAACCAGAGCAAGGAAAATAGATGACCCAGATCGAACAAAACTAGGTTGAACCCACCAACCAAATTCATCCACCATTAATGAACACCCTGGCAAATAGCAACACGTATGTGAACACCAGGAGAAAAATGAGCAACCAACCAAAACCAGAGTAGGGAAAATAGATGACCCAGATCGAACGAAACCAGGTTGGACCCACCAACCAGATTCGTCTTCCATTAATGAACACCAAATGTGTCGACCTTGTGTGCAAGAATGGGCCTCATGATAGTAGCCACAAAGTGTACCCAATTGCACCCACAAATCATTCCCAAATATTCAAAGTACATCCTACAAATCTCAGCTCGATCCAACTTGTATTCAAATGGGACACCATTAATGCCCAAGATATGATCAAAATCAAACAGGTCCATAGAGTTCCTTAGGTCAAAGAATCACACAAAAGAAAACCAGGTGGGGGTGGAGCCAAAGACAGGAGGAGACAAAGCCATGAATAGAATGGGAACAAAGAGGAAACCCAAAAGGAAACCAGGCGGAATGGGAACCAAAACCCACCCCGACGGAAGCGGAGGCAGAACAGGAATAGGAAAGGAAACCAGGTGGAATGGGAACCAAAACCCACCCTAGCGGAAGTGGAGGCAGAATGAGAATGGAATCGCAAACTTTAGCAAAGTTCAAAACCAAATTCCATCCCGGTCCTGACCCCGACAAAAGAGAAAACCGGAGAAAACCCACAGACGACTACAAAAATCGAAGACCAAATACAAATAGAACAATGAGGAAAATGAGAAGGCAGGAAGCAGAGCCGGAACGAGAATGAATACAGAATCCAAAACTTAGCAAAAGTTCAAAGTTCATATCCATCCCGGTTCTGACTCCGGCAAGCGAAGGGAAAAAAAAAGTGAAGAAAACCTAAGGGTGGAGAAAGCGATCCTTAGGATGAAAACGGGCAAAGCAACAAAAAAAATGAGAAGGTGGGAAGCGGAGCCGAAACGGGAATGAGAACCAAACCACAAAATTAGCCAAAGTTCAAAGTTCAATTCCATCCCAGTTTTGCCTCTGGCAGAACAAGGAAAACAAGGAAAACAAGGGAAGGCTAAGGGGAGAAAATCAACCCTTAGGACCCACACAAAAAACACCAAGGGAGAAGGCAAAAGGAAGAAGAAGGCCACCTGAAAAGGGGACATCCACAAGAGTCCAAGACCAACAGGAACTCAACACAAAGGAACCCAAAACTAAGGCAAGCACCATAGACCAAATCCTCAAGGTTTTCAAAGATAAGCACAACAAAGAGGGCAAGCCACAAAAAGGGGCCAACATACCAAGCAAAAAGAGGGTCCCCACCTTTAGTGGGGTGTGTGTGCAAAAACTGCACAACACTTAGCAAAATGGCTCAAATTCTAGTGCAAAATGAAGCTAAGATGATGGAGGATACAATAGTGGATGTGGGTAGTTGATTAGATGCAAGGTGATGGCTCTAAGTGGTTGCAACAATGGAGGTATGCTTTCTTGTGTGTGAGTGCATGGAATTGGCTAAGTTCTTGCTTAATTGAATGCTTGTGTGTGTTGTTGAGTGTTAGCCAAAGTGAAGCAAAAGTCACCAGATTTGGGGGAATGCCTCTAAATGAATGGATGGTTGAGATGCACCCAAGGTGGAGGAGATCAATGGCTAGGGTGAGTTGAGAACTCACAAGCCATCTCATGCTGACATGTGTTAGGTAAGGTGGAAAAAAGGAGATGAAGTGAAATTTATGTGGAGGTACTAGGAAGTACTTTGAGAATGGAAAAGATCTCCTCATAAATTAAGGAGGTCGTTTTCCACATGTACCTTGAGAGGACAAGTGAGGAATTAAAAATCCCTCACAAATCCTCATGGGGATGAGAGAAGGAATTAAAAATTCCTTAAAATGCATGGGGGGAATAAATGTGAATTTTAAATTCACATGGGGAAGAGGATGCCTTCTCCAAAAGGAGAAAGAATTTAATAATGGTTGACTAAGGACATATTCCATAAATGGCATGAGGATTAGGTTAGATTAATTTAGTGATTAAGGTTGTCCAAATGCAGGATTAGATGGGCTGATGAAATATTAAAAGCAAGTGGAAAATTATGGAGGATGTGACCCTAATTATGATTAGGGATGTGCACACCCTAATCACAGATTAATTAGATTAATCTGGATTAAAAGGGGATTGTGGAGGATGTTGAAATGAGGAGAGAGAAGAAGATGAACGAAAAATTGATTTAATTCATTTAGGTAAAGTGACAATTAAATAAATTAACCCTTTATTTAATTTAGAGAGGAATGAGGTAAGGTATTTGATTAATTAATTAAATACCTTAGGTTACATTAAGCTGTGATGAAATATTAACCAAACAATAAATTATTTGATTAATATGGCTTAAGGATGCGAGATAGAGGAATGTGGGGGTGAACTTGACCATATGACAGTGGTCAAATTTAGGTGTCTACATAAATACATACCATTTTATTTAAATTACTTCACTAATTTATCTCTTTCTATCCTTAAATAAATATATATATTTTATTTAATTATTTATTTCTAGTTTACTCTATGATTAAATAAAATTATTTAGTTATTTAATTATCCATTAGTCTTTTCTCTCCATAATTAAATAATTATTTCTAATTATTTGATTATTTATCATTTTCATCCATCCTCGATTAAATAATTATTTTTAATTATTTAATATTTTAAACACCCCACCTTCTTCTATAATTAAATAATTATTATATTTAATTATTTAATTATTCATTTCCTTCCTTTAAAATTAAATAATCGCTAGATCATTATTTAATTTGAATTTATTCTTAGCCAAGCCCTAAATCTCAACTAATTTCTTGAGTTTTGGTCCATCCTTATCTATTCTCTTCTTAATTAATCTCATCCATTGATCATCATACCTCATCATCCAATCCTCACCCTTCATTTGAATTGGGATTTCTATAAAAGTAAGCCATCACCTTCATTTTAAGGTTAACCACAATATTCAATATTTTACTTCTCATATCATTCATCTTGAAGAACCATAATCTTTGAAGTTTTGATAAGTAAACTTAACATGTGTAAATAAGTCCGCTAGTAAGAATTAACTAGGTATGAGACTTTATTTACACCAATAATCATCAACATCAAGCTTATTGCAAATATCTTGCATACCATCTGAGAACAAACAAGGAAAAATGGAGAAGAGAAATGAAGGTGAATCAACTATGGCATAGAGATTGAGTATTATTGCTTCATTATTGTGATTTCTATTGTCATTTGTTATTCATTGTTAGATTAGGGTCTCCATAGCTTGAATTAGATAGTTTTGTGGTTGCTATTACTGATTCATGCTTATTCCACTGAACTCTACCCCAATCTACACTATGATGGACTTGTTCACATCTAGCTTAAGTTTACTTAAGTTTCTTTTGTTTTTATCTCACTTCATATGGTTGAGACATGTGTCCTCATGAATTGAGACACCTATTGACACTTTCTCACACATTTGTCAAGTGAAATCACAAGTTTTCCACCTTTGAAGGGGTAGTTAGAGTTTCACTCCTACCTTCTCACCTCCTCATCCTTGCCTACATATGCAAGGCCTGATCATTGTATTATACACTTAATTTTATATTTGATAGACATATTATTATGAATATTTTATTCACTTGTGGAAGTTGTTTCATGCTCTTGATCTTGGAATATCTAACATTTTCAACATATTTCATATTATATTATTATTGTGCAAGTTGTTTCATAACAAGTGGTATCAGAGCATGATCTTGGCATTGTAAGGACAAGACATTTTTTTAATTTTGGAGGTCATTTTGTGAAATGCATATCTCTCAGATTTTGGAGATTTTTTCGTCTAATTTTGAAAAGGTTTTCAAAGAGTATATTCAAGCATCTATAGTCCATATTTTAGAGGAATTAGAGTAGAATTGAGCGATTGGTTATAGAATTAGGGTTTTTACCCAATTTATTTGGAAAGTGCATATCTTCCAAATATTGCTAAATTTATTCCTAATTTTTAGTGGTTTTTTGAATCAGTAAGAGAGGTGCCTACAATAAAAATTTCAAAATAATTGGAGCATAATTAAGTGATTTAATGCACAATTAGGATTTTAAATAAATTCTCTCAAGGCTACAAAACACTTAAATTTTGGGATTTTTTTAGGAAAGTGAAATCTAGGCTTATAGAAAAAATCATAGTATTTTGAATTCATGCTTGTGTGATTTATTTAAATTTTTTTTTTTAGAGCTTCTTCACAACAAAAAGTAGCCACAAAAAGAAGAAAAATAAAAAGAACAAGAAGTAGAACAAGAAGTAGAATAAGAAAAAGAACAAGAGAAAGAAAAAGAGAAAGAGAAAGAACAATAAAAAGAACACGAACAAGAGATATAGACAAAAAAAGAACAAGAAAAAGAGAAAGAACAAGAGTAGGAACAAGAAGAAGAAGAAAAATAAGTAGTAGTAGAAGAAGAATCAAAAATAAAAAGGAGATGAAGAAGAAGAAAAAGAAAAATGTTAGCATTGAGGATAATGCTTTTGTAAAGAGGAGGGAAATGTTATGCCCCTACCCCTATAGTGTGTATAGTGTTATGAGTAGTTGACTTGTGGCTACCTTAACTCTTAATTAAGTCATATTATCATTAAATTATATTTTTATTTAGTTATTTAGATCAACCTAAGGCTTATATAGGGTTATCTAGTCGACCTAGGTGATATCCTAAGTATAAGTATAATATATATAGGAGGTATAGTAGGTTATTATCATCACATGAATTATTATGATTTTATTGAAGACTATTGGAGGTATCCCCCTCAAAGTGGATTAGGAGGTTCCCCCCTCAAAGTGGCATATTATTATCAAGTATTTGCATCATATTTGATATTATATTATTATTGTGCAAGATGTTTCATAAATTTTTTTATAAATAGTTTTGTTTCACTGATTCTAGGTATTATCCAATAATTGTTTGCAGTTTAGTTTTATTTAAATTTGTTAGAGTAATCATGCATTAATTAATAATTAATTGATCTTTAATTGATTATTAATCTAATTCATTTCATGCACTTAAGCTAAATTTAGGAGTGATTTCTTTTTTTAACTAGATTGAGCTATTATTAGATTATTATGTCTCATCACATGGGATGATGAAACTTGTCATGATATAATCCCTTTATCATTTAGGGTTTGATCTTATAAGCACTCTCCTTCATTATATTGTCTCTCGAAGACTCTTGAGGTTCAAGCAAGCTTTTCATTTTGTTAGTTTTTTCGGATATAACGGATTATTGTTTGCAAATCTCTTATTTGGAAGGTGTTTTTGTTCATTGTTTGATCTTGCATCTCATGTTATTCATAATTCTAACATGGTATGAGAGTGTAGATTCAACAAACCCCTTCTCCATTTTTGAGGTTTTTCTCAACTAGTGTTACAAGAGCAAATATATACTATTCATTGTTTTTTTGCATTTTTTGGTGCACTTTGGTGTGAAAAAGACCTTACCATTACACTGAGGAGCTCGAACAAATGAATTTTCATATAAAATTTGCCTACTTTTGGTGACGAGAGTCCAAGAGGAATTTTTTTTATATTAGGGCTTGTATGACCCTTGTATGATGTACTATACGAAACAAAAAAAATAAAAAAATAAAAAAGCGTCGACCACTACCAAGTGGCCCAACCAACATATTGCTTACTGCTTAGAGGTAGTGGATTTAGCACCACTAAGTCATCAACTAAGGTGAGGCATCCCATTTTTCTCTTAGTTAGAGGCACCCCCACAATATATATATTTTAAAAGTTCCATCTCCCAACCCTTGGAGGCTAAAAATGTTTTTTTTTTTGTAATTTTAGAAAGATTGGGAAAATGGCAATAAATTCTTGTTCAGGTATTGAAATTGGGTGGATGAGATATCTTCGAAAAGCTAGTTCCGAGCACTATTCAATGGTGCTAGTTTTTTTCTCAATTCTTTTGCTGGTACATTTTATCGTCTCTCAAAGTCAGAAGTGGTATTTTCACTCTCGAGCTCACAATTTTTTATTATTTTCTCTATTTTTCATGATTCTAGTGGCATTGAAAAGGTCTTTCAAAGTTATTCATAGCTATCCATGCACTTTTTATATATTATCTCTAGGTATATTTTATACAATTTTATGTGTTTTCACATTTTGGTGAATTACATGGACGTTTTATCTCTTGGATTTTTTTTGCTTCTATGGGATGACTTGTTTTACGCTGTTCAACATGCATTTCCAACATTTTTTCCTATTTGAGAATTTTTAGCATATTTTGTATGTAATTTCTCTTTTGTAGACACACTGAGATAAAGTACCATTTTGATGTATCTTTTTTATGGATTTTACACATCCTATTGTGCCTATTGTACTCACACTATGATATAAAGTTCCATGAGAGGGTTGTGTAGGACTTTTATTTTTCCATCACACTTTTGTCAAGTGAGTGTTCCTTCCATGCAAACATTGAATCCTAGTGACTCTTGCCTCATGTGTGTGTGCCTTCTTTGCACACCCTTTTTATTTGTAGGTACTTTTATGTGCACGTTTAGATTCTCTTTGTTCTCCTTCATGCACTTCTTTGTGAAAAATATTTAGTGGACTTATCATGGATCTCCCTTCTTACAAGTTATGGGGGAATTTCTACTGTTGGTGATAATGCTTCCTTGGTTTCACATGTTGGAGTGATCTATGTATCTAGTTTTTATTCCTATGTACTAGGTAGATGTTGTGGTTAGTTACCCATAAATTTTAGTGAGATGGAAAATTTACCATAAAAACACTCTTAGATTTATATTTTTGGAGGTGACCTATTTTCACTTTATCAATGTTGTTCACACTATTAGTACTTGTATTTTTGACTTGCATCTTGCATGTTGAGTAGTGTCATTGGGTTCACTCATATAGATTCATGTGCCACATGTATCTTTAGTTACCAATGTTTGCCTTTATTTTCTACCTAATTCTAGTAGTATCATTAGGGGAAATAATGAATATTCTTGTCTTCTTGATCTTAATCATGATCTATTTTAGAGCAGGTTCTTCATTTCAACACTATATCAGTCATCATTCGATAATTATCTACGACTTCTTTGTGCTTCAACGATGTTCTTCATGTTCCTATTATTTTTGCAATATTGTTTTGGAGGCTTCTTATTCCTTCATTCACCTTTATCTCTTTTGGATATGAGTTTTAATCCTTTTCTCTAGTTGTGAGAGATTAGACTATTTGTACATGGATACCTCATTAGGCCTTGATTTTTGGGATCCATCATGTATTCTTTGCTTTTTATACATTCAATTTTAGGTTTCTAGATACTCTCTAAGTTTTCACTTAAGGGGGGGTGTTAGAGTAATCATGTGTTAGCTAATAATGAATTAATATTTAATTTATTATTAGGATAATTCATTTCATGCACGTAAGATAAACTTAGAAGTGATTTTTTTTTTAATAATTTTTTTGCAGCCTAGGATCACATGGGCGACCAATGCCTAGCCCTTGGGGGCTATTTTTTTGTTTTTTAAAATTTTTAGCAAGATGGGAAAATTGTGATAAATTTTTGCTCGAGTATCAAAATTGGGTGAAAAATATATCATCAAAAAATAGTTATGGAAATATTCAATGGTGCAAATATTTTTCTTAGTTTTTATAGTTGGTGTATTCTAAAACTTGCCAAAGTTAGACGTGTTGTTTTCACTCCTCAACTAAATTTTTTTGACCAATTTCTCCATTTCTCATGATTCTAGCGGCATTGGAAAGGTACCTCAAATCTCTTCAAAGCTATCCATGCAATTTTTCCATATTGTTATATAGATACATTTTATTTAGTTTTTTGTGTTTTCACATTTTGGTGAATTAATTAGATTTTTTAACTCATAAATTTTCGTTGTTTGTTTGGGATAACTTGTTTCAGACTATTTTACTTGTATTTCTAGATTTCTATCCTATTTGAGCATTTTGAACATATTTTGCATGCAAATTTCTCTTTTATAAATTTATTCAGATTAAGTGCCACTATTGTACATGCTTTTTGGGGTTTCACACATCCTATTGTGCCTTTTGTACTCACACTATGTTATAAAGTGCCATGGGGGGTTGTGTAGGAATTTCATTTTTTCATCAAACCTTTATCAAGTGAGTTTTCCTTCCATGACAACATCAAATCCCAACGATTCTTGCCTCATGTATGTGTGCCTTAGTTTGCACCCATTTTTATTTGCAATTAATTTCATGTGCACACTCAAATATTAATTATTCTCCTACATGCACTTCTTGGTGACACACTATTTTTAGGTGGACCTATCTTGGCTCCCCCTTTTTGCATTAGGGGGGTTTCTACCGTTGGTGCTAATACTTATTTTATTTCATTTTGGAGTGATCTATGTATCTAATTTTTGTTCCTATGTACTAGGTGGATACAATGGTTGGTTACCTATACATTTCAGTGAGATGGATCATTTACCATATGGAAACTCTTGCACTCCTATTTCTAGAGGCAATCTTCAATTTTTGATTTTATCAATGTTATTTAGACTATTGATACTTATGACATTTGTATCTTTGATTTCTAGATGTTTTCCTTTGTTTTCCATCTGATTTGAGTAGTGTCGTTGGGGGTACTCATGCAGATTATTGTCTTCTTGATCTTGATCATCATTTGTTTCAGAGGGGGTTCTTCATTTCAACACTATAATAGTCATCATTGAACAATTATCTGCATCTACTTCGTGCTTCAATGATGTTCTTCATGTTCTTATTATTTTTGGAACATTATTATGCATAATTTTTATTTCTTCATTCACATTTCTCTCTTTTGGAGAGGAGTTTTTCCAATGAGGTTTTCTCATTTTCTCCATTTGGGAGAGATTATATTGTTTGTACATGGGTACTCACAAGGCCTTGTTTGTTGGGACCCATCATGTATTCTTTGCTTTTTATGCATTCTTTTTATGGTTTTTAGCTACTCCCTATGTTTTCACTTAAGGGGGTGGGGGGGGGTGGGGTGTTAGAGTAATCATGCATTAGATAATAATTAATTCATACTTAATTGATTATTAGTCTACTTAATTTCATTCACTTAAGCTAAACTTAGGAGTTATTTTTTTAATAACATTCCGTTGTTTCCACAGTCCATGATAATTAGTATGCAAGGTTTTTTGGAAAAATTGTGTGCAAATTTTTACATCAATTAGTTCTTTTTTTGTTAATTAGAGTGAGTTATTATTAGATCATTTTATCTCATCACATAGGATGATGACACTTGTCATGCTATAATTCCTTTATCATTTAGGGTTTTATCTTATAAGCACTCTCCATTTTATTATCTCTCGAAGACTCTTGAGGTTCAAGAAAACTTTTTCATTCAGTAAGTTTTTTTAGTTGAGAATATAGCAGATTATTGTTTGTAACTCTCTTGCATGGAAGGTGTTTTTATTCATTTTTTGATCCTATGTCTCGTTTTATTCACAATTCTAATTTTCTTAAGATTAAATAAATAAAATTATTAAAAATATGATACACTTTTGCATGAATAAAGTCATGATTTTATAAGGAGTTAATACAATTTTATATACTAAATATTCCATGCAAATTTTACAATTTTCTCATTCATGCAAACTCTTATTATAAAATGATATTTTGTGTCTTCAATAAAATAATAATAAAATATTATCATTTTATTGCATAGAAGATGATTAATGAATGATATGCATAACAGTGCTATGAATTCATCTATTGCTAACACTCAAAAAACTCAAGATGATAATCATGCATTTTAGACTACATGAGTACTCTCTTTTCCTCTACAATTAAGTAGAAACAAGTACATCATTACTCTTAGATGAGTTTATATTATTATACATAATCTTTCAAAATAAATTATTTTTGAGGTAAATATAAATCCACCAAAGATTCAAATATAAATTAGTTTATTCCTATCAACATGGCATTTGTAATACCTAACATAACCACAAATAATTTTAACATTATTTCAAAGACTCATTGAAAACTAATAATGACATGATATTCCAAGGATCTCAATCGTATGCAAAATACATGTACAAGATTATTAGGTTGATTAGGTCTAATAACAAAGCACAATAAAATAAAGATGTTACAAATGATCCTATTAAATTTAAAAAATAAAAGAAAAAAATAATAAACTAAGACCAACCTTAAAATAACTCATAAAATAAACCAAGTCTAATCTTTTATTTCTTAAGTAGCTAAGGTAATTAAATTTTAATTTTAATTCATGAATGACTATCTATTAATAAATAAATAAATTAGAAGTTGGTTCTCCCCTTGTAAAATTTGACATTTCCCTATGTCATACCAAGAGAGCTAGTCTAAATTCACATGCAAGCATTCAACCCTTTTAAACTACATCATATTTTTTTCTAAAGTTAAATTCGAACATAATATTAGACTTGTGACTTATGGTCCACCACACTTCTACCATACCATTCTAATAAAAAGTGTACTTTGGATCAATATCATACTTATATTTAAGCATCAACTAGGTTCTTATTAAATGAGTAGGGTTATATATATATATAACCTGAGTAGGGTTCTTGACCATCGTGCCCATACTTGGTGTAAAAATAATTACCCTACTCAATTCATCATATACTATGAACAAATAAAAAATGATCCTACTTTAATAATTATTAATCCCTTGACCTAATTTTCATGTCAAAATTTGGTGGCATCAATAAAACTTGATTTTTAATATTAAAAAAATAAAAAAACCAATATAACAAGAAGTTAGATCATAATAAAAATTAAAAAAATTAATTAAAATGTATTCTTATTCAAATTCAAATTATAAATAAAATTCAATAAAAAATAAATATATTTTATTTACTTTATAAATCATTTTTTATTCTTATAAAATTTTATCTATTTTAAAATCTTGAATATTTCTAAATTCTTAATGTATATTTTATTATTATTATTTCCTAGTATCTTCTTACTATTAAATCTAAAAATATTTTTTTACTCTTATTTTCTATTATGACATAATCTTAATAAATTTTATAAATTTCCATTTAAACATTTTTCTTTACTAATTTTATAATAACTTTATTTTAAAAATCTCTTTCTACCTCATAAGTTCATGTTTTATCCTTGACGATTGGATTATTTAAAGACATAATTGTTGTGTTGAAAATTGTCACCCTTGACAATTTCACACTAGGTTTAACTCCCTCGAATGTTCTTGGACCTAATTATGCATTTAATTACATGTTTTATAAAAATCTTTAGAAAATCAAATAATGGGAAATAAAAATAAGCATTTAATATTTTCCCCCGACACTTTGGGCCCTAAAAAGAATGGGTTTGGTCCAGGATTCCCCATGCCCTAAATCACGTCTTTTTGGATCTAACTTGAATATGTTAGTGTTGATATTTTATTATTTGAATTTCCAATTTCATTTGTTGACTATAGACATTTGATTTTCGAAAAATTAGAAGAATTGCACATAAATACTAGTTATTTTATCATTTGAAATCCTAGAAGAAGCATACCTAGAGAATCTATTGAGAAAATTGATCATCCTAAAAGTATTAAAGATCAGAATTATCAAGATTATTCTAACATTTATTCATACCAAGCATCATGTCAATAATTCATCATGTTTTTATGTAAGTTTCTTCATGTTTTACGATCATTTGTTTTATGAGTACTAACATTTATACAACTTTAGTCAAGTTATCAAATTATCCTTGAAGGTGACGAATGCATGAATTTAGTCCATAAAGGAATGTAGATATGAGTGGCGAGTTACAAAATTAATCAATTCATTACTTGTTTATCATTTAGCCTTTGCTTGACCGAGGGTAAGCTCTATTTTTTTACATCATAGCCGTTGTGGAGGTAGAAATACCAAAACAAGGTTTGACTTAGGCAAGCCTCTATACAACACAACCCTTCCCCCTCTTTCATGTGTGCAAGTTTTTAGATATGAAGCTAATTGAAGGAAGATACAGACTAATTTATTATTCATGTTTTCAAGTCCTATAAGTTGTCAAACCACAAAAAATGGATTTTCTCATCAACAAACGAAGTTTCAACAGTGACCCTAGGAGAACAAGAACTACAGACCAGAGACTTCAAGCTTGTGTTTTTAAATCTTAAAAAGTAGGTGGACATTCTAGGGCCTATCATGCCCTATACCATATAATTCAACATCAGATTTACACACCAAATTCCCTTGTGTTTGTTCTTTTCCTTTCTGAAGTTTGTGTCTATCTTTCTACATTTGATTTCTCAAAAATCATAATAGTCTACTGTATTTTCATAGTTTACTAAAGAAAATCACCGCATCTTAAAATTCAGCTAACTTACAATTAATCAATCATCATCAATCCCATACACACAAAAACACCAATGGATTAAAATCCTGATCTGCCATTTTGAATCTTTCATTGAGGTTTGTAGTCAAGTGGGTTTTAAGATCATTTTTAATCCACCCCCAAAATTGAGAGAAATGTGATTTAGGATTTAGATCCCCTTTCCCAATCAAACAACAACCATTCAATTTTTTTTTTCTCTTTATAACTTTTTTCTATTAAATAGTGAAGTCTTGATGGAGAATTATATGTAGATAGGTTCCAATAACATTTAAAGCTTGTTGTTAGATATTCTATATGAACCCTCTTTGAGTTATTTTTTTTTATTATTATTTTTTTAGAGGGAAGATATCTAAGATTGTTTAATCTTATTTTTTAATATAAGGGGATATAATTTAGTGGTTTCTTACATAAATTATTTTTAATGAAGTGCAAAGGAAGTTAGAAAAGGCTTCAATTAAATGAAAATGATTATACAATTATTATATGTTGCTCACAATAAGAATTACATTGAGACAAAATGTGTTTTCTAATTGATTATAAAATTTATTATACATGATTATGATAAGGACTACAATGTGGATTATATACTATGCATTTTAATAAAAAATGTTATTTCTTATATTAATAAGAAATAATTTAAAATTATTTGATGTATATTGAACTAAAAAAATATTTATATAGGATACGATATATACATTTTCTTAGGCTCTGAAATCAAAATGTAACAGTAATTTTCTCTAAGCATAAAATTGGATAGATTTAATAAATTAGAGTTAATTTTATATGGTAGTGAATCTATTAGTGTTATTATATAAGTTTTAAATATTGTAAAGTATATCTATAATTTAAATATTAATGCATAAAATGCTTATTTATCAATGCTAACTAACTTAATACTTAAGAAAATTAAGATTACCATCAGTAATATATAGATTAGCATCTATTAATATGAATATGTGTTGAATCCCTCTTGTTATGTTTTTATCCTTGATGTCATCTTATGGTTATCTGGCATCTTGATGGCTTGATAGTTATCTTCTCAGCTGATTCATATTTTGTTTGGCACATTTAATTCACTATTTTTATTATATGGTGGTATTGATTGTTTAACTCCATGTGCAGATTACAAGTGACTGTTAAGGCATTATGTTTACTGGTTATTTGCTCCATTGATTAGGTTGATTACTTATGCTTGATCAGTTACAGGCAACTTGACATTCGTCAAGGTATACTTCTCTTTCTTCAGTCAGTGGCATAGGTTTGAAGATCAATCTTATTATTATTTTGAGCATCTCAATTTTTCATCTCTTGGAAAATTTGGCTTTAAGGAATTCAGTTATGGTACTCGATATTCAGGGTTTGGCATATTATAAGGGATTAATCTTTACAGTGTTAAAGGCATTCTAAAATTTACATGAATCTAGCCTTCATTAACCTTCACATGCCATTGGAATGTATGTTACATTATAAATCATATTGCATTGGCTAATTCTTTTATATCACATTGGATGTGACCTAAGCTTTGATCATTGGAAAATTTCAAGTCTTTGAAATCGACATATGTGAGTAACGTGGTATTTTCAAAACATGTTATTTAAGGCATTATTATGATGGTAGTTGACTTGGCAATTTGGTAAAGGCTTTAGTTTGAGTTTTTGTCGGCATGCAACCCTTGGATAAGCCCGCGGACTTGACATGGAATAATGGTTTGTGTTTAGTCACTGTCCTTTTCGGACTCCAAACGCCTATCTACTTTTGCAAAGGATTTCACACTTGTTTGCTGAGTATGGTTAGGGCAAAATTTTTTTGTTGTTTCATGTTTTTGTGATGCCCACAGTCTGGCCACCACCATACATCCTCCACCTTGGGTGTTACTAGTTTTCTCTTAGGCGTTTGCTGTTTGGACAATGATCAGGAGCCGTCAGGAGTCAAACACAATGGTTGCCCTGTGTCACTGCTTCCAGCCACTGAGTGTTAGCACATTTTTGAAAGGCAGCGTGGCTGTTTTTGCTCTTCTACAGGCCTGGTAATCTTTCATTAACAGCAACATTAGTTTTCCAGGTACTCTTCTTTTGATTAGTTTGCAGATTCACCTCTGGACAAGAAAGATGTTAAATTGTTTATGCTTTTTCTCATATGCAAAGTGAAAATCTGAAAAACGTCCATTACTATCATAAGAATAGTCAAAAATATCTGCTTCTAAGAATCAAAATGTGACTGCAATTTTTTTGTTGAGGGTTATCATGTCAGTTATTTTAAGGATTTGGGTTGTCTGGTTATGGGTAATGATAATACCATCGAATCTTTGCATATGGTTATCCGGGTTATTGGATAACGCTTCCTGTGAAGGTATTTCAGTCAAACTTCAAAATATTTTCAGTTTGTTAAGTTTTTCAGTCACTATTTTGGACATAGCTCTCAGAATATTCAATTAGCCTCACTGGAATTTGTGGGTAATAGTTAAAATGCTTGGTTATTGCTTTTCGGTTGCATGCTAGTTGGGGTTTCAGTTATCTCTCTTTCTCTGTAGCTTACTTGTTAGATCTCGTTGGGTATATGTCTTTTTTATCACTTCATGCTGGTGAAATCTAAAGGTTGTTTTATTTTTGCTAAAAATACCTATGATTCTTTGCTGGTCCAATCAAGAAAAATGATTATCATTTCTTTTATAAATGATGTGCTCTCATTTCATTTGTTTAAGCACTACATTTGCAGGCTTCTAGTGAAGACAAGGCTCTGTCACTCTTCTATTCTTGGTCATTGCTGTTCTATCCTAATCAAAATGAAAGAATCTCTTTATTGTGAACTCTGCAACTTCAGATCTGACCTATCAGTCACTATGCAACCTGAAAAATATACTTGCATAACCTATTTTTCGAAAGAGAAATTCGAAAAAAAGGCTGTAAAACTTCCAATTTGTAATGATTTTTTTTTGAAAAAGGCAAAACCAGTGAGTTTAGGTTTCAATAATGATAGAATATCAAAGATGAAAAACATGGGTATTACTATTGAGAGTTCCGGAAGTCTATTATGTTCTTTTGATGCTGAAAGTTGGACATAGTGTGTATTCAGATTTGTAGTTTTCTGTATGGGAAAACATTGAAAATCAAATAGTGAAAAAGAAAGAGAGCATGCATGATTGAAAAAAAGTTTGATGAGACTATTTTGTAACTGTGTAAAGATTTTCCTCAAGTTGTCTTAAGGCTTGATAATGGGTGGAACACTGAAAAGTCACTCTTGACTTTTGAGTGTTTTACACATTGTCCATCAAGAGGCACTTGACAGAAATCAAGTGAAATAAAGAGATCCTCTATACTATTATATGTTCTATTTAAAATCAGAAAAGGGGTTGGTGCTCCTTGAGATTGGTGTCTCTAAATAGAGGGGTTGGTGCTTCTTGAGTCGGTGCTCAGAAATCGGCCTTTGAGGCATTGTCAAAATAAACTATTGAAATGAAAGCCTGAAAAAGGCAGCAGGTTCAGGAGTGGTTTTTCTACCCCAAGAGGGTTTTCCACTTGACATATCTTGTGTCTCTGTGTCTCTTTTGCTTCAGCACTTTACTACTTTAAAATGCAATGTTACATTACTCATTTTCAGTTTATATTATTGCATTCGATTACATGAATGGCACTATCACTGAAAAATGAAAACATATGTATGACTCTTTTCAGTTTCAATTTAAAATGTTTAAGAAATTATAAACACTGATTCACTCCCCCCCTCTTAGTGTATTTTCACTCCAACAATTGGTATCAGAGCCTAGGTTCCTCTGATAGGTCTTTCCATCCTAGGATTGTTTCTGGACTTGGAGTCTATTCAAAATGTCTCAAGCTCATGAAGGTACCTCCATGACTAGAGCTCCATTATTTGATGAAACTGATTATGTATTCTAGAAAATCAGAATGGAGACTTATTTAACTTCTATAGACCTTGATGTCTAGAGCATAGTATTGACTGGGTACACTGTACCAACTACTTTGCCAACTACTTCTGATGAAAAGAAGAGATATGAAACTAATGTAAGAGCAAAGCATGCTCGTCTATGTGCTCTGACTAAAGATGTCTTCATCAAAGTCATGCATTGTAGTTCTGCTAGTGAAATATGGACTAAACTTGAAACTATCTATCAAGGAAATGAAAAGGTAAAACAGTCTAAAGTCCTCACTCTAAAACACTAGTTTGAAGAACTAAAAATGAGGGACGATGAAAAAGTAGCTGACTACTTTTTGAGAGTTGATGAAATAGTAAATGCAATGAAGGGTCTGGGAGAAGAAGTCAAGGAATTTGATGTAGTAACCAAGGTCATCAGAACTTTTCCAACTAAATTTGAAGCTAAGGTAGCTACTCTAGAAGAGAAGAAACATTTTACCCAGCTTACCCTTGATAGTTTACAAGGCACGTTGACTGCCTATGAAATGAGGATTAGTAAAAAAAACCCCACTACAAAAGAAGCAAGATTTAATGCTGAAAGGAAAGAAAGGGATAAGCTCTTTGAATCAGAATTTTCTGATTCTAAAGAATCCCATTTTGTAAGGAAACTCAAAAAAGGTTCTGGAAAGTATAAGGGAAAACTTCCCTTCAAATGCTTTAACTGTGGCAAAATAGGTCACTTTGCTACAAAGTATCCCTATGGTGACACAAACAGTGATAACGCGAAATCTGAGAAGTTTGCCAAGAAGAAGGCCTACATACCCAAACAAAAATTTAACTTCAAAAAGAAGAAAAGTCTGTTCAGAAAAAATGAAACAGATTCCGAATCTAATGACTCTCTAGATGAAGAAGTTGAAAATATCTTCATGGCTGAAATCATTCAGCAAGATGGAACAAACAAAAATGATGCTGAGATGCTGAAGAAGGTGAAGTGGACTATGAAGGAGAACTGAAGTGTGCTCTAAAAGAGCTGAGAAAACTTAAGAAACAATTGCGTGATCAAGAACATAATGCTATTCAAGATAGCTCACAAGAGCAACTCACTAATCTTGAGATAATTTCTCTAAAAACTCAACTTGAAGAATCCAAGAGAGTTGAAGATTGCCTTCGAATTGACATAAGTCTTAAAGACCAACAGATTCATAAACTTGAACATGAGATTGTAGATCTTAGGAAGAATATCAAAAAGTATGAAAGAACTCTTAAATTGAATGACATGCTTAGCAGACACAAATTAAACAAAGACAAAACAGGCATTGGCTTGGTTAAATGTGAATGCTCAAATGACAGTGAGAAGAACAATATTGTTGCTGGAAAAAAAGAGCCTAAAAACAAACATTCTGAGTTTGTCAAGGATCACATTCATCCTCTTAGGAGCAATAGAAAGGTTTACAACTCCTACCCTCTCTTTAATGGGTACTATTACTTCTGCAATAAATTTGGTCACAAAGTAAATTCTTGCAGATTTGTGAATGCTAGAACTCCTAGATTTGGCTTTAGGCAGAATCATGGTTTTGCAAGACAGATTAGATGCTTTACCTGCAAATCCTTGGGTCATTAAGCAAAGCAATGCAATGCTGATCAGCAAAATAAAAATCTGAAAACCATCAAAGTTTGGAAACCCAAAGCAGTTAACAACATTGAACAAACTATGCTTGTTCAAACTGCTTTTCACTCTAGGAAGAAGGACCTATGGGTCCTAGATAGTGGATGTTCAAACCACATGACCAGTGACAAAGAAAAATTTACAAATCTAGAAGACTATGTTGGCGGATATGTAAAGTTCGGAGACAACTCTGGAATTCAAATGAAAGGAAGAGGTTCTTTGTTACTAAATGAAGACACTCCAATCTCAAATGTTTATTATGTAGAAGGATTAAAACACAACCTTCTAAGTGTCAGTCAAATCTGTGATAGTGGCTATCAAGTCCTGTTCACTTCACAAGGATGTGAAATCAAAAACCAGTTTGGTAAAGCTGTTGCAGCTGTAAAGAGGACTAAAGGAAATGTCTACAACTTACTAGAAACCTTTGGACATGAGAACAATCATGGTATATGCTTAATGGGCAAGGTTGAAGAAAGCTGGCTGTGGCACAAGAGACTAGGCCACATTAATTTTGACAATATGGTAAGAATCAACAAAAATCAAAATGTAAGAGGTCTGCCCCCTCTTAGAAAACCTGACAAAGCTGTTTGTAAAGAGTGTCTAAAAGGAAAGAAAACCAAGGTAAGCTTTAAGTCCAAGGAACATTTTCTACAAAGCCTCTGCAAATTGTTCATACTGACTTATGTGGTTTTACAAGGACTAGATCCATAAATGGTGAGAAATACTTCATGCTATTTGTTGATGACTACTCTCGTATGGTATGGGTTACTTATCTCAAGAGTAAATTAGAAGCTTTTGAACACTTTAAAGTTTTTAGAAAACTGGTAGAAAGAGAAACAGACTTAAAACTGAAGTGTTTAAGATCTGACAAAGGTGGTGAATTCACCTCACAAGAATTCATAGACTACTATGACAAACATGGCATAAAAAGAAAGTATGTTGCCACTAGAACACCCCAACAAAATGGGGTAGTTGAGCGAAAAAATAGGACTGCCAAAAAAATGGCAAGAACCATGCTGAATCAAGCAAATCTAGCAAATATGTACTAGAAAGAAGCTGTTCATATAGCTATTTACATTTTGAATAGAGTACAGATTAGAGTGAAATCAAATTTCACTCCATATAAATTGTGGTATGGAAAATCTGCCCAAATTAAATACTTCAGAATATTTGGCTATAAGTGTTTTATTAAAAGAGATGATGAAAACTTAGGCAGTTTCTAGTCTAAAGCTGATGAAGGTATCTTTTTAGGATACTCTACACACAACAAAGCCTATAAATGCTTTAACAATAGGTTGAACAAAATTGTTGAATCTGTCAATGTTAAATTTGATGAAAATATTTTGTTAGATGCTGAACCTATGCAGGATGATGAAGAGGATGAATTTGAACTTGATATAATCACTGAGAGTTTTGAAAATGCAAAGTTTGAACCAAAACCAGCAAGCCCTAAACTTGTTGAAGCATAATTTGAAGATGCTGAAATCTGGTCAGAAAAATGTGAACTCAAAGTTACTTCAAAATCTCTTGCTAGAAATCATCCTAAGGATCTGATTATAGGAGATAGATCTGCAGGAGTTCAAACAAGAAAAAAATATGTTAATTATGATCAAAAATCTCACATAGCTGAGCTTACTGCATTTTGTTTAATCACCCAGTTTGAGCCCAAAAAATTTGATGATGCTCTAACTAATGAATGCTGGATTAATGCAATGCAGGAAGAAATTAATCAAATTGAAAAAAATCAGACTTGGGATCTAGTCCCAAGACCAGATGACAAAAATGTCATAGGTGGCAAGTGGATCTTTAGAAACAAACATGATGAAAATGGTCAGGTTGTTCGCAACAAGGCCAGATATGTTTGCAAAGGATATGCTCAACAAGAAGGTATTGATTTCGGTGAAACTTTTGCTCCTGTTGCTAGGCTTGAATCCATCAGAATTTTCTTGGCATATTCTATTTTCAAATTTTTTACTATATATCAGATGGATGTAAAAAATGCATTTCTAAATGGATACTTAGAAGAAGAAGTTTACATAGAATAGCCTGAAGGGTTTTTATGTAAAAACAAACCAAATCATGTCTACAGGCTGAAAAAGGCTCTATATGGCCTAAAACAAGCTCCTAGAGCTTGGTACTCCAGATTAGATAGTCATTTACTATCAAAAGGGTTCATTAGAGGAGGAGTTGATGACAATATTTATGTTAAAATTGAAGGATCTGATATTCTTGTTGTTGAAATTTATGTTGATGACACCATTTTTGGTTGCAACAATGTTGCCTTAAGTAAAAATTCTCACAAATCACGAAATCTGAATTCGAAATGTCAATGTTGGGAGAACTGTCATTTTGCTTAGGTCACCAGATTTCACAACTTGACTCTGGCATCTTTCTATCTCAAGCAAGGTATGCAAAAGAAATGTTAAAAAGGTTTAAAATGGATGAAAGTCATTCAGTAAGCACCCCAATGGCTACTAGCTATAAACTTAGCAAAGTTGATGACTTCCCTGTAGTAAACTCAATTGATTATAGGTCAATGATAGGCAGCCTATTGTATTTAATAGCCTTAAGACTTGACATAATGCAAGCGGTTTGCATGGTTGCTCGTTTTCAATATGCTCCTAAAGAATCTCACATCAATGTTGTGAGAAGAATTCTTAAGTATGTACAAGGAACAATTGATTATGGACTCTGGTATCCAAGAAGCAATGACTTATCTTTAATAGCTTATACTGATTCTGACTGGGGAGGGTGTCTAGATGAAAGGAAAAGCACCAGTGGTGCTGCTTTCTTTCTTGGTGATCGTTTAGTGGCTTGGCACAACAAAAAGAAAGAATCTGTGTCGCTCTCTATTGCTGAAGCAGAATATATAGCTGCCACTTCTTGCTACACTCAGGTAATTTGGATGTCATAGACATTATCAGATATGGGTATTGAAATCCCAAAACCTATTACTATTCTGTGTGACAATACTAGTGCAATAAACATCTCAAAAAATCCAGTTATGCACTCTTGAACTAAGCATATAGCTACAAAGTTCCATTTTCTTCATGAAAAGGTGCTAGCCAATGAGGTATCTGTACAATATGTTCCTACACAAGCACAAGTTGCTAACAGTTTTACAAAACCATTGGCTAAAGATGTCTTTGAGAGACTTTAGTCTCAATTGGGAGTGGTCTCTCAATCCTTGTTATCTTAAACAGTCTATCTTGATGATAGGGGGAGCTAGTTAGCTCTTCCTGCAGCTTATACTTTGCTACTCAAAGGTTCTTTCTGTAGTTTGATGGCATGTCATAGTTGGTTATGGATTATCTTTGTTTGGTCTCCCTTTATCCTTGTCTCAAAAAGGGGGAGAATTTTGAGCATCTGGTTACAGTTCATTATCTTTGGTTTGGTGGCTTAGTTTTGCCATCAAGGACAAAGGGGGAGTTTGTTGAATCCCTCTTGTTATTTTTTTGTCCTTGATGTCATCTTATGGTTATTTGGCATCTTGATGGCTTGATAGTTATCTTCTCAGCTGATTCATACTTTGTTTGGCACATTTACTTCACCGTTTTTATTATATGGTGGTACTGATCGTTTAACTCCATGTGTAGATTACAAGTGACTGTTAAGGCATTATGATTACTGGTTATTTTCTCCATTGATCAGGTTGATTACTTATGCTTGATCAGTTACAAGCAACTTGACATTCGTCAAGGTATACTTCTCTTTCTTCAGTCAGTGGCATAGGTTTGAAGATCAATCTTATTATTATTTTGAGCATCTTAGTTTTTCATCTCTTGGAAAATTTGGCTTTAAGGAATTCAGTTATGGTACTCGGTATTCAGGGTTTGGCATATTATAAGGGATTAATCTTTACAGTGTTAAAGGAATTCTAAACTTTACATGAAGCTAGCCTTCATTAACCTTCACATGCCATTGGAATGTATGTTACATTGTAAATCATATTACATTGGGTAATTATTTTATATCACATTGGATGTGACCTAAGCTTTGATCATTGGAAAATTTCAAGTCTTTGAAATCGACATATGTGAGTAACGTGGTATTTTCAAAACATGTTATTTAAGGCATTATTATGATGGCAGTTGACTTGGCAATTTGGTAAAGGCTTTAGTTTGAGTTTTTGTCGGCATGCAACCCTTGGATAAGCCCGTGGACTTGACATGGAATAATGGTTTGTGTTTAATCACTATCCTTTTTAGACTCCAAACACCTATCTACTTTTTCAAAGGATTTCACACTTGTTTGCTGAGTATGGTTAGGGCAAAAATGTTTTGTTGTTTCACATTTTTGTGATGCCCCGCCACCATGCATCCTCCACCTTGGGCATTATTGGTTTTCTCTTAGGTGTTTGCTATTTGGACAATGATTAGGAGCTGTCAAGAGTCAAACACAGTGGTCGCCCTGTGTCACTGCTTCCAGCCACTGAGTGTTAGCACATTTTTGAAAGGCAACGTGGCTGTTTTTGCTCTTCTACAGGTCTGGTAATCTTTCATTAACAACAACATTAGTTTTCCAGGTACTCTTCTTTTGATTAGTTTGCAGATTCACCTCTGGAAAAGCAAGATGTTAAATTGTTTATGCTTTTTCTCCTATGCAAAGTGAAAATCTGAAAAATGTCCATTACTGTCATAAGAATAGTAAAAATATCTGCTTCTAAGAATCAAAATGTGACTGCAATTTTTTTGTTGAGGGTTATCGTGTCAGTTATTTTAAGGATTTGGGTTGTCTGGTTATGGGTAATGATAATACCATCAAACCTTTGCATATGGTTATTCGGGTTATTGGACAACGCTTCCTATGAAGGCATTTCTGTCAAACTTCAAAATGTTTTCAGTTTGTTAAGTTTTTTAGTCACTATTTTGGACATAGCTCTCAGAATATTCTCTTAGCCTCACTAGAATTTGTGGGTAATAGTTAAAATGCTTGGTTATTGCTTTTCGGTTGCATGCTAGTTGGGGTTTCAGTTATCTCTCTTTCTCTGCAGCTTACTTGTTAGATCTCGTTGGGTATATGTCTTCTTTATCACTTGATGTGGGTGAAATTTGAAGGTTGTTTTCTTTTTGCTAAAAATACCTATGATGCTTTGCTGGTCCAGTCAAGAAAAATGATTATCATTTCTTTTATAAATGATGTTCTCTCATTGCATTTGTTTAAGCACTGCATGTGAAGGCTTCTAGTGAAGACAAGGCTCTGTCACTCTTCTATTCTTGGTCATTGCTGTTCTATCCTAATCAGAATGAAAGAATATCTTTATTGTGAACTCTGCAACTTTAGATCTGACCTATCAGTCATTATGTAACCTGGAAAATATACTTGCATAACCTATTTCTGGAAAGAGAAATTCGAGAAAAAATCTGTAAAACTTCCAATTTGTAATGATTTTTTTTGAAAAAGGCAAAACTAGTGAGTTTAGGTTTCAATAATGATAGAATATCAAAGATGAAAAATAGGGGTATTACTATTGAGAGTTTTGGAAGTCTATTCTATTCTTTTGATGCTGAAAGTTGGAAAACATAGTGTGTATTCAGATTTTTAGTTTTCTGTATGGGAAAACATTGAAAATCAAATAGTGAAAAAGAAAGAGAGCATGCATGATTGAAAAATAGTTTGATGAGACTATTTTGTAACCGTGTAAAGATTTTCCTCAAGCTGTCTTAAGGCTTGATAATGGGTGGAACACTGAAAAGTCACTCTTGACTTTTGAGTGTTTTACACATTGTCCATCAAGAGGCACTTGACATAAATGAAGTGAAATAGAGAGATCCTTTGTACTATTATATGTTCTATTTAAAATCAGAAAAGGGGTTGGTGCTCCTTGAGTCGGTGCTCAGAAATCAGCCTTTGAGGCATTGTCAAAATAAACTATTGAAATGAAAGCCTGAAAAAGGCAGCAGGTTCAGGAGTGGTTTTTCTACCCCAGGAGGGTTTTCCACTCGACATATCTTGTGTCTTTGTGTCTCTTTTGCTTCAGCACTTTACTGCTTTAAAATGCAATGTTACATTACTCATTTTCAGTTTATATGATTGCATTCGATTACATGAATGACACTATCATTGAAAAATGAAAACATATGTATGACTCTTTTTAGTTTCAGTTTAAAATGTTTAAGAAATTATAAACATTGATTCCCCCCCCCCCCCCCCTCTCAGTGTATTTTCACTCCAACAATATGATCAAAAGAAACAAATACCATCATAAAAGAATTTAATTGAATCAACTCCATTTTATTCATAATTAAAATATATTTGAATAAGTTTAATACTTATATGAATCATAGCATCTTGAAATTTCATTCGTACCCTATGAATATTTTAGTGGTATTGGCCATCATAGCTATGGAACACTCTAGAGAACATGTGTTAAAATATAGTATGTGCTTATGCACCGTGAAAATGTATCAAAGCTTCGACCAAGACAATCTTGACTATACTCTACCCCCTTCTCCAATGAACATAACCCACCAAAACACCTTCTTACTTGAGTTATCTCCATGCCCCTTTCCGAGTCTCACATAAATGCTTTATATAAATCTTATAGGTTGATTTTCAATCCATCAAACCCTTTCAAAAAGGTTGTCTCTTATTATTATTCAATAACTATAATTATTCCTCTCTTTTATAAGAGCTTTGTTAAATATTATTCATTAATATTTATTTTAACCAAAGGAGTATGTTATCCTCTAATTTTCTATCTCCCTTTTATTATTTCATAAATTTCTTTCCACTTTGAGGAAATTTTTTCATAAAATGTTTTGGTAGATTCGCTTTGTTCAGTTTTCTAACATAGTCAGTCCGAATTAGTCAAACTCTAGATCAACAATCTTGAACATAAATAAGTGAATTTTCTCTAATGTTAAACTAATATGCTTTCATGAGTTAATTCATGTCAAAATCACTAGAAATATGTCAAAATATAGATCAATATTCTTTAACACAAATCAAACAATTTGCTTGATTTCCTGATGAATAAATTATCTTGAGTTAATCCATGTCAAAATCATCAAAAACTTGTAAAACTCTATTCCAACGGCTCTAACCCAATTAAAAAAAAAATGTTATATCTTTATGTGGATCTGTTTTTCCTTTTATATTGACCTCTATTAGTACTAAAATTGGTCAATATGTAGATCATCGGTTCTATTCTCTATGCTAGCAAATCTGCTTTGTGTTTAGCAGATCCATCCCCATAAAAAATATAGAGAGCTATTTCTAAGCTCTAAAACATAAGTACTTCTCTCCTGATCAAAAAATAATAAATAATCACCCCATATCATACCGTATTCAACCAAAAAGAGTCCATCTATTACCTCCAACATCACTTATCGACATAAAAATTACCTCTCCCTTAGCAAGGAAAAAAATTAAAGATTATTTATTTTAAAATGCATCATAAAAAATCAAAATTACATTATCAAGTTTCAAAATACAACCTTTGACAACTTAAATTAAGATCTAAAATCTTAAAAATATCCCATAATTATTTCTTGAGAACTTAACCTATCTCAAGTTATTAATCCATCAACCAAATTATTTCTCCTTGAGCAAAAGGTATAGTTTGCATCCACACTTCTTCACTTGAGAACTTAACCTATCTCATGCACAAGGAAATCCACATTAATCAAACCTTATCCTAAGATCTTGAACACATTTTGAAAGATTATTATATATTCACCCATTCACACATAACACCTCAACATAACAACATACTTGTAATAGAGATATATCATTCAAAATATAAACTTTCCACAATCACCTTCACATATCTCAACAATCATTCTCATCACTTTCTTAGAAGATAAAAAACAAATGGAACAAAAATTACCTTTCACCATGGGATTTATTTGATATGAAGGTCTTTATTATCCAAATATAGAAGAAACATCAAATCTAGAAGAACAACCCATTGAACAATAAATAACAACATAACCTAAGTTTTCACAAAGGTTCTAAGACTTCAAGAATAAACCAAAAAATATATACATGATTAACAAAGTGATTAATATGAAAAATGAAACTATCCTCGAGTCACTTATGAACAAAGTTACACAAATTACCCCTAGCTTTGATTTGTCAAGGTTATGAGATCTTGTAAGACAACAAACCCCCTATCCATGATCCTTTGAAAATCCATAGGGTAGTTTTTAATCAAAAGATCCCATACTTGGTAGTAGCATATTGGTACAAAATCCTCACACCCAACCATGGATATCATTGTTTCCTTTCAAATCCCTCATAATTTTGGGTCCTAATCCGATTCCCACTTCCAAAATTCAACTCAACATGCCCTCCATTCCTATCCAACCATCCACACCATGGACTAAAGCACATATTTATGGGTGCATTACTTCTACCAATGTATCTATCCCTTCATCCACCAAATCTATACCCTCTTCATTTCATATACCACCATACCAACCTGTATCTACACCCCCATGCCATTGCTCATCTTATATACCATAACCATATTCTTTATACATTAACCCACCCCATTCCTCCTATATTCCACAATCATTATCATCATCATATACCCATACTCCTCATTATTCTTACATCCTTCAACCATCCTCCACTTACTTTCCTCAACTCTCTTCTTAATATATCTCACCACCATCTTATACTTACATATCATAATTTTTGACCTCCTTCATTCCTAAAACATCACATATATCCACTACATCCTATTTAAACCAAACCAACCAACCATAATCCACATCATATCTCTGATATTCTCAATACATTCCACTACCATTCAATCCTCAAACTCATATCCATTATGCTACTCCACCAAATGTACCTCTCAACATGATAGGATAGTTGGGCACTTCCCCCTAACCATCAAATAATCATAAAGAATGGGAACACATGAAACTTTCCCTCAAAAATATACAAGTAGGCACCACAAAGAAATATTATAATTTTGAATACTTGTGCTCCTATTTGTTTAATGGATCCATGTCAATGGTACCTTGCCCTCAACACTTTGAGATACCCAAATTTGATAACTACAAAGGGAAAGGTGAATCCTAAGACCACATTATTCTTTTCATGTAATTCCAAGAGGTTGCATATAATGATCAATACTTCCATTTATACCTCCATTTATTTCATTAAATCTTAGGTGGGAAAGACTTGGAATGGTTCATGCACCTTCCCTAAGGTTTGGTCTCAACCTTTGTAGATTTATATGAAGAATTTATCATTCACTTATCATATAATTTGAACATGAAGTCACCATGTTAGACCTTTGAAATTCTAAAAAATTAAATGATGATAGCTTTACAACATATTTAAATGATGGAAAGGAGTTGCAAGTTGCTTCGTTTGACATTGCTTGAAAAAAAATTCGTCAATATATTTATCAAAAATATATATCAAGAGATGTTGTTCCATCTACAAGAATATTTTTCTACCACTTTTGATGAGAATTGAAAGTGGGAAATCATTGAGAAGGACCTTATATCTAAAATACTTGTCAAGATATTTAAGGAAACTAATGAAAATCGAGTGACAAGATAAGGTTTTAGGCTAAGAACAAAAATTTCATAAGTAATGGTGTCACTGATACCAAACATGTAAAAGTGAATAGTACTTAAAATGATAATGCAAATGCAACTACATCACATAAATCCAACATGATTTCGATCCCTCAATGACAACCCAAGGAATATCCCCAAAATAATCCCAAACAAAAATTCACCAATCTTCGGGAACTATTAGATGTGTTTAGAAAACTTGTGCAAAAAAACATGGATACATTTTTTATGACATAAATTTTTAGCAAATCAAATCCACAACCATCGCGATGCAAATAAAATGAATATTGTGATTCCATAGGATCAAGAGTCATGCCACTAATAAACAAAAACTATGGCTACTTTGAAGAAAATTCATCATGTATAAATACATGTAGATGAATACATGCTAATCCCTTAAACCCTTAAACACTTAAACCCTTAAACCTCAACCCTCAACCCCTAATCCCTAATCCCTCAACCCTTAATCCCTCAATCTTCAACCCTTAAAGCCTCAACCCTCAACCCTCAACCCTCAATCCTAATCCCTCAACCCTATTCCCTCAACCCTCAATCCTAATCCCTCAACCCTATACCATCAACCCTTAAACCTTTAAACCCTCAACCCTCAACCCTCAACCCTCCCTATACATTAAACCCTCAACCCTAATCCCTTGACCCTATACGTTAACCCCTTAATCCCTTAAATCCTCAACCCTCAACCTCTCTACCCTATACATTTGTTGGTGTAAATAAAGTCTTGTACCGAGTTAATTCATTACTAGGGACTCAGGGGACTTATTTACATGTTAAGTTTACTTAGCTCCTAGGAAGGAATCTTTCTAGGTGTTAGTTTTCATTAGATGTTATCTTATCCATTGACTTGTAACACATGTGTCCTAGGTAGTTGTGATAAGTTGTCACATGATATAGATTAAGAAACTTATCATAATCCTATTTAATCTTGTGTCTCACCTTGGCTATATAACTAGGTGGTCTTATTCATTGTTCATTGAACAATTCTTGGATAATCAATTCCATTGCAATCTTGAGCATTGCATATTGATATATCTTGTGCTTTCATGAAGTGCCTAGATTTTAGGTGGCTATAATATTTAGCCAAATATTGCATGGTGTAGAGTTATTTTATACCAACTCTTACATGGTATCAGGGCTTGTGGGATTTCTTCTTGTTAGTCTTTATTGAGAGATCTTGATAAATCTTGAAAAGTTGAGTATGTTCTTCTCTTGCATTGAATGATGAATCGAAGAATTAAAAAATCTTGAAAGAAATACTAGATTTGGGGGTTTCCTCTTTTTTCCTTTGTATTGCAGGTTTAAATCAAAGCTTGTTGAGAAAGTCAAGTTTTCCTTTTGTTTTATCCAAATTGGACATATGAGGCCAAATCTATCAGGGTTTGAAGCTGAAGTGTGGTTGCCAGATCCATAAGGTAGCTGCAATTTTAGAGCATTTTGGGTCAAAACATAATATTTCATGTTGGCAAAGATTCCAATTGGTGCAAAGAATATTTCAATTGACCAAAGGTATATTCTCTGGTGATGGGCATATAACCATAAAATTTAATTGCGTAAGTTGCCGACGTTAGCCTACATCAACATTTTAAAAAAAAATTGCCCCCCTCTCCAATGAGCTTTTTGATTTTGCAGTTCAACTTTGGAGGGCCATAACTTGCGCATACAACCTCCTTTTTGTGAGCATTTTTTTGATTTGGGGTAGAATTTCAGTCTCTTCATAGTGGTGCAATTAGTTTTTGATTTGAGTGCTTGGGTCTTTTAGAAATTGCAGATTATCATAGGTGTTGTTGAGTCATTCTCATTTTTCAGAACTTTTGAGGCTCCGTTCTTGCTCCTACGATAACATTTTTGAGTGATTTTTTTTGAAAGTGCATATTTTTCATGTACTTTCCATTGGTGTAATCAGTTTGATCTCATATGTTGTAAAATGTTTACTTTTAGCTTGTGGCCAAATTTGGCAATTTGTAAGACTAAGATCAAGTCCACTTCACTGTTTTGGCAAGTGGAACCTATAATCACACTAAGTATAAAGTGCCAAAAATATATTTTTTTAGGTGGGTTCTTGACTAAGTAATTTGTTGGAGTAATTCTTTTGCTTGGTTTGTGTTCTTGGATTGGGGAAATCTCAAATTGAACTCTCAACTCCACATAATTATGCTAATGGAGAAAATTAGTATGGAATTATCTCATGATGAAAGTTCTAATATGATATCTAAAGGGAACCATTTCTCAACCCGCTGATGCTAAAGAATTGGAAAAATGGGAGCTTGATCATGAAAAAACACTTGGATGCATATGTTCATTAGTCTCATTTGATTGACAATTTCATGTTGAATCATGCAAAACACCTAAAGAGGCTTGAGAGGCTTTTGAAAAATTATATGTTAAAATAGATAAGATTAGAGGACATCAAATTGATAATGATTTGATGAATCTTGATCCTAAAAGTTTTAACCCATCCAAGACTACATCTCCAAAGTTAAACAACTAAGAACACAACTAAAATATTGGGACATTGATAAAGAGGATTTACAATTGATTTTGAACGTGTTATCCAAGCTTGGTCTTGAGTATTTGATGTTTGTTTCTATCTTTCATACCCATCGAATTTATATGGGAGCATCATATGTTGATCCTAAGTTTGATAACTTTGCAAATATCCTAATCAAAGAAGAAGCTAAGTTAATGAACATGGGTCTAATCAAGTCTTCCAAGTCACAAGTATTCTTGGCTAGTGATTCTAAGGTACAAAAATAATCAGGGAATCTTGATAAAAAGTAAAAGAAGAAAAATAACAAGCCACATAAAGAATTTGAATCCTCTCCCTCTAAAGGGGAATAATCTAAGACGAAGAAGTCTGTACATGTGTATATTGCAAGAAACTAGGGCATGATGAACATCAATGTTATTCAAAATAGATTGATGAGTTGAAGAATCTTCTAAGAAGGCTCAAATCAATGAGTCTTCATCATTAAAGGGTTCATATTCATCTTCTTCAACAAAAACCAATAGACATAAGGGGAAAGCACTTGTTGCAATTGTAGATTCTGAGTCAGAGAGGTGCATACTTGATTCAGGAGCCTCACATCCCATGGCTTCATTAGAAAGTATGTTCTCTTCATTTGAGACTTGTTCATCACCACTTCTTGATGGTGAACAACACATATATGTATTTTTTCAAAAGGGATCCATTGACATGGATGATAGAGAATTTAATGATGTTATTTGTGTGCCTTCATTGTCAACCAATATCCTTTCTATCTATCAAATCACACATGGTGGATTAGGCAAGAGTGTTCAGTTCACACCAGATTCTGTCATAATATGAGATTTGCAGAGAAGAGATATAGTTACAGTTGGGGAGGTTGATCACCAATCTCGAGTCTACACTTTCTCACATTTTACTCCTGATGATTTGAAAAATCTTCACATTGAGGCATCTTGTGTGGACACTTTTGAGGAGATTCAATATGGTCATTTGAATCTTGGTATTGTTTCATCTACTGAGGATGCTTGTGTTGCCACAATTTTGGTTCCTTGTAATTTAGTGCAGTAGGCCATACATAGTCTTCTAGAGATGACTCCTTCCAATGAGTACTTGATAGACATTACTGGTTTGTGTGTGAATCCCACATTTCAGATTTGGGAGACATCATTGATGCCATTCATCTTCTCTTTGGTGAAGATGGTGCTTCTTTAGTTGTTGCGAGGGAACACTCTGACCCTCTTTTTCATTCTCTACATGATCATTCTTTCCAGTTTGACATGAGTGTGGATTTGTGGATATTAAATATATCCCTATGCTCCCTTCAGGTTGCTTTGCTATTTTTCTTTGCTACCAATCACAATTGATGATTTTAAGTTCTCCATGTCACCCTCTCAACAGAATCATCCTGATTCTTCCACATGTTGTACAATCACTCATTAAAGGGGAGCTTCCCTTCCATTCTCTTTCAGGCACCGACCACATACCACGTCGCCTCATCTTGAGCGTGCTTTTGTGCAGGCCCCACAATGATGCCAATACATTGAAACTACTTCCACATGTCCTTAGAATGGGCATTTCATTCACAAAAAGGATGGAATGAAGTTCGGCCCTCGATGTCTTGCCACGTGTCTTGATTAACTCTACAATGCTAGGAAATGTGCTTGCTCAAGCCCTAGATATTTTCAAAATTTGGGACCACCACCACCATTATTCATAGGGAATGCACCTAGCTCATAGATGACTAGGTTCATGCTTGAGAATATTTTTGTTACAACGACTGCGATGAGTCATTGCTGCAAACATCATCACTCATGATCAATAATATTTTCTGTTATGGGCTTTCAAGTGGTGGAAGCCTCTGGCTATATATACTCCTTCTCTCAACCTAAAAATAGTCGGAACACCTGCAAAAGGATTAGAAATACATTAGGCCTTTTTTTTTGTTAGATAATTGTAAAGACTTACAAACTGCGCCCTCATAATTTGGCCTCTCTGTTTCTTAACTATTTGAAAAACATTATATTGTGTTGTTGCTGAATAGTTTGTTTGCAACTTCAATGATTTGAATAGAATGTTGATTTAGAACCATGTCTCCGACTCTTTCCTTTCAGTAAATATCTATATAAATTATTTTATGTTATCAAATGAATTATTCAGGTCTTTCTCTTTGATGTTTTTTACTATAGGACATAGAAGACTACTGAATGGGCCCTTAAATCACATCCAAAAGATAGATTTATCATGCTTTATACCTAAATGCCGTATCACCGTAGTTAGATCTTTATTTTATATCTGCTTCCTTTTCCCATTCAAAACCCTAGTTATAAAAGAATCTAACTTTTTTAAAATCTAGAGGTTACTCAGTTTAGTGGAATAGGTCCCCCCTTTAACTAAGTTTCCCATAAAGGCTATTACCTTGTCAATTTTTGGCATCAACAGTTTCTTTTTTCTGGCACACTCGGTGGGACATTCTAGATGTTCTTAAGGCTTGAGTAGGTATATGAGCCATTGGTCTATCATGAGATCCCAAACAAAAAATAACCCTGGTTTGTTGGTATCATCACTAGGAGCAGTACCAACTAGAACTTGCCACATTAATGTTCTGAATCCTACACCAGCCATGTTACCAATTGCTAACTGAAATTATGTGGCACAGGATGCCAGAAGTCCCCTTATAGCCCCAATTGCACCCACCTTTTGGGCTCCTATCCTGGTCTCTGCCCTCAAAGCTATTCCTAAGTTTATCGAAGATGGCTCAAGAACACCCTCTGAACATTTTCAAGATGTAGCAAATGTGTGTTTGGTGCACAAAGCTATAGATCAAAACATAGCGCTGAGGTTGGTCACAACTTATTTCAGAGGAAAAGAATTGGATTGGTATCACACTCTATCGAATAACACTATTGACACTTGGGATCAACTCAAAGATCCCTTTTTATGAAAGATTCTCGAACGAAAAAGATCGGTCTTCCTAGTATCACCAGCTAGAGATCATCAAGCGTGCTCCATATGAGGCCTTAACTGACTTCAATTCTTGATTCCACACAACTTGGAAAAGAATTCAGGTTGTAATCCACTCGCCACCCAATTTGGCATTCATATTTTACCTGAAGTCCATCAATACCGATATCTCAATGATGATCCAGTCACTTGGTGGAACCACTCTACTAGATGCATATAGCATCACAATCAAAGTGAAGAACAATCTAATCGATGCTAGAAAGTTGTTGCCTTGACCCATTGTGCCTATATTCCTTGAGCTACCAGTTCCCACTCAAAGCAATGTCGCCTACCATTGTAGCTTCTCCTCCTCAATCCATGTACACATACATGAGCGTACCAAAAAACATCACATCCGGTGTCTCAAAAGACAAGATGAGTGACATAAAGGAAATGTTGTGGGTTATGGCTAATGAGATAACTATCATCAAGTGCAACCAGGTCACTCACCTGAGACTAGCCTACCAAAGTTATCAAGGCAGAAAACCCTCCTACCAACATAATCAATATCAAGGAGCCACACACACAAATATGTTGACTTAACCAAATAACCAAATAGTACCAGTACGAACTCCGTTGGGAGCTACTCCAACAAGTACAAGCAAAAAGCTGACTGCAGGGCAGAACAATCTAGTTGATGATGCCAACCCCTAGTGTTTTTCTTGTGGTGATTCACATATACCCCAAAATTGTCCATGCGACAATCTACAATAGAAGGTGACAAAGCAGTGCAGTCCAGGAACAACGTCAGACAATGGGGGTTATGTATATGCCTCTCCACAAATGAAAAATGTAGTACTCACCGCTCAAATGCAAGAGATGTCTCAAGAGAAAGAAAATGACATAGCTCCTGACCATGCCCTCTTTTCATGGATGGAAGGAGAGGAAGCGGTTCTCACATTCGAAGCATCCACTTCATAAACCTTGCAAGTGGGTGCTACCACAATAGTGGTTTATAATTTTTGAGAGGAACTTATTTTTGCTGAAATCACATATTTTTAGAAAATATAATGATTTAAGCCTTAAAAAGTTTCATTTTTAGGATTCCAATTGAAGAGGGTTTGATCAAACCACCTTAGATCAAACCCCCTTGGATTAAACCTCACTAGTTTTAAACCATACCTAGAAATGAGTCTCCTTTACACCTATCAAAATGTTGATAAAATAACACTTTTGATTTACCTTTTGGGGGATCAAATGAATTCATTTAAAATTTATTTGAAATTATTATGGTATTCCTTAGAATGAGCTATCCAACGAATATAATTTTAATATGTTTTGGTTTTATTATGTATTTGTTTTTTTAGTTTTATTAAACATAGGTTTTTCATCAAAAATAAAGGTCTATGTTATTCACATGTGGAAAAATAGCATATTATCAAAACAAAAATTGAAAAATAGGAGTGCACCAGATATTGAAGTCCTTGATCCAACAAAAAATATAAAATTTTAATTTCGATATATACAAAAAAAGTTACGCATTATACGGTCGCACTATGTCTGAATTGTAATTGGTTTTACTTCAAAACTTGATTAAAGAAAAAATATTCAATAAAAAAATATCTAACCAAGTGGAAGCACTAGATATCAGAGTTAAAAATCTAAATTCAAAAGAATTAGAATTTTATCCTTCATGAAAAAAAAGTTATGGGTTATATGGTGTGCATCACTTTTTAAAAATGTTGTTTTTTGAAAAAAACTAGTTTTCGTGGGAGATGGAAAAAGAAGTGCAATCTGATTCCAAAAATTTTGAAAAAAATATTTTTAGAATCTATAGACAAAATTTGATGAGACTCTGGTTTGCATCATCTTCAAATTCCTCATGGTTTAGCCGCTATAGGTGCCTGAATGTGAAGATTTAGTTAAAAATAATAATTTTAGTGTCCAGTTTGGCCAAAAATTGTAAACCACTATTGTGGGATCACCCAAGTGCAATTTGATTACAAAAATCACTCCAAGAGAAGATTCACGCGCAAATCGGTCACCCTGCAATTAGTTAGTCCGTAGCCTAAAAGTGCTCCAAAATACGACCCTAGTACCTTCGCAGTGGTGTCACAATGTCCACCACAAAAAGAAAATTATAATAACAAGAGCTAAGGAACAAAACCCTCCAAATCTGCCATCGATCGATGTGGTAGAACAATTGAAAAAATCATCTGCTAATGTATCCCTGTGGGATATCCTAGCTATTCTAGAACAAAATACATTGCTACAAAAGGCTCTATGAGAAGATCTGATCTTTGAACCAAAGGAGCAATCACTTAAAGGGGAGGCTATTGATTAATCACCTCTGGAAAAAGTTCTTGCAAATGCTGTAGAAGAGGCCTCTATTGAGAACAAAGAGGAAGAATCTACAGTCAAAATTGGCGAAGATAAACCAAAGCCGAAGCTATTTTTTCTAACCGTTATTGTGGGTAAGAAATTGATGCATAGCTCCATGATTTACTCTAGTGCCAAAACAAAAGTCATGCCCAAGCAAATAGATGAAGCCCTAAGACTGAGCTATGAACCTTTGAATAAAGGGGTTATGCAATTAGATGGGAATATGGTTAGTACTGTGGGAATCATTAAAGATCTTCCATTGACTCTGTTTTCCTTCCCTAATATCATGGTCAAGTAGGATACCAAGATCATTAATATTCTCCAATATTCGGTTTGTGCTTGTCCAGGGAATTCAATTCTAAATTGGGTGGATACATTTCTTTAGATTGGTCGCACTTGATTATAAGGACCAAACAATGATCCAAAATGAAGCTGGTGTCCAAACCTATGCATTCAAAACATATTACAAATGAAGCTAAGATGGTCTTTGAGCCTACTCATACCTCCATCACCAAGGAGGAGATGTACTGCACTGAACTTCTAGAAGATGAGGAAATCATAAGAGATTAGATCGATCAAGAGGAGGCTCTCCTAAGTGGGTTCATTGATTCAACAATTATCATGCCACTGGACTAGGGACTTATGTCATTCATGATGAAGACCAAGCCATCTCGAGGGTGAAAAAAGAACCTGAAGGCGTTTTGGCCACAGAGCTATCGTAACCACACTTTGATGGTACTATATGCATGCTCGGTGTAGGTGCTAGGGTATGCCTGACTTCCCCAAGCAACAATAAGTCAATCAAGTCTCTCTGATTCCAGTCTTCCTTTTCAAAAAATGAAGTTGTGTATGAAGGTCTCGTGCTAGGTTTAAATCTAGCGGAACAAATAGGAATCAGGACAATAACAATGCTCGAGAATTCCAAACTAAGCATCAATCAAGTTCGGGGTATTAGAACAAAAAAGAGTGTCCATATGAGAACCTATAGACATAGAGTTTCAGACCTAATTAAGAGCTTTGGAGCTTTCACTATTTGAACTGTTCTCCGAAAATGAGGATCTGATGCAGACCACATGGTTGTAATCGGATCTGAATTCGAACTAGTCTCTGAACCAATGCATAATAAACACTATAAACGGGTGATAGTTTGATCAAAAATTCTAGATAATAGTCATAAATGACAAGTATTTGATAGTGATGAACACATCGCTTCGTTCAGCTCACAACCGAGAGAGTTTACTGACCAATTCCGACCAAGCACCACCAAAGACTACAATGGACAAAAGATTCAGATAAGGCCGAACAAGCTTCCGAAGGGGCTTGTCACCCTTAAAAAATATTTTCATTCTGACGATGCAAGCAATGATAGGAGAAATTTTGTAGTTAATGAAGGTGATCATACTGATTTCCAGATCAGGGACGAAAGCAAGCTCAAAGTCGAAGAAAGATGAAAAAGGCTCATCAAATTTTTGAGAAAAGGTGAAGGGGTAGTGGCTTGGTCATATGATGGCCTAAGGGGATATGACGTCGACATCATCCAGAAAACAACAAAGGGTGACCCTGAGGAGGCCAAACTAATTCTCCAAAAACAGAGGCAAATAAATCCCAAGATTGAAGCACTAATAGCGAAAGGGGTAACAAAGCTAATTCAGTCGTGAATTGTCTTCTCAATCAGGCATAGTGCATGGGTGTTCAATCTGATCCCGATCCAAAAGAATAATGGAGATATCCGCCTATGTATCGATTTCCACAACCTAAACTGAGCATCACTAAAAGATCATTACCCACTGCTCTCCATGGGATCGGTCATACAAAATGTAGCAAGTTCAGATGTGTTTTTTATGTATGATGGCTTTTCGAACCAAGGCCTGAATTACGGGGACCCAATATTATAATTTAATGAGCAGACAATAAGACCTGGTCAACGCAAGAAATTTGACAGCCTCTGGAAGGATCCATTCAGGACAATTTAGTACAGGTGATATGATGCATTTGAATCAGAAAGCATGGAAAGAAAAGTGCTAGAGATTTCTGTTAAGGGAATTCACCTTAAAATTTATATGGAGCTCAATTGAATAATTATACCATGTAAATATGCAATTATTGTAGTTATTTTACTCTTTATTCTTTTGTTTGTTGGGACGGTCTTCTTAATCCATTATTCAACATAAACTTACATTATGATGCAGTGAATATCACATATGCCAGAAAGGACAAGAAATACACAACAAAGCATAAATTTTTAAATACAAGCCATACCTCCATTATATTTATATACTTCAATAAATATAGTATCAAAATGGCTCAAAGGCCATGCCTTTAAAGTATATACTTATATATTTTTTTGCATATTTTTATATGACTATTATAGGGGCTTTTCAGGCTATATACAAAAGGGCTAATGGGTTTCAATTTTAAAAGGCCTGAAAAGAGAGGAAATATTCAGTCATGGGAGTAAGAAGAAGCAATGAAAACATTCGGAATCATTTCATCCTCATAAGCAATAACTGGGCTAGCAACATCATCTAGAGAAGCAATGGCAAGTGGTGGAGGGAACACCAGGTTCCTGAAGTTGGTATACCAGTCAATGTCATAGAACAAAACCATGTTGTATATTCAAAAGAGGAAGTGACACGAATGAGTGAACCTTTGGCGATGTACTTCCTACAATTGAAGGCAGAAACAACTTAGAAATGACAACCACAGAATGACCACATCTTCTTCAATGAACTTGCAAAGGTCACTTGTAGTTGGGATACCTCCACCAAATGCAAAATTCGTCACCACCTCTACGAGACCATTCAGATACTTCTTTGGGAAAATTTATTTTACTAGACGAAGGATAAGTGGTTTGGGAACCTGGATGTCAAGCATCAACACCACAAAGTGAGAGCACACAACAATGTTAATTCTGTATTTATCCTTATATTCAAGGCAGTCACGTCCCATGACCCATTTCATGGCTATAATGGCTAAAGAATGCTTATTTTTGGTCATCCTCTTAAGGAACCTAGTTGAAATCTCACCCAAAAAGGTCGTTTGAGATTTATGGGAGGTCAGCCTGATTGGAGTGTCTATAGCATCAAAATCTATACAACTGTCAGACAACAACCCTATGCAAAACATCTAAAATTGAACTCTATACAAATACTATGTAGACTGCAAATACCAAATGCTAAACCAATCACCTAATGGTAATTCTGCTAAAAATGTCTAAGTGTGATTTCACTACTGCCTAGGCTTCTATTTATAGAAGTGGCAAGGATAAGCGTGGTAATTTGCATACCATAAGCATGAGGTTAACCAGGTACCACCTTGAACAATGCACCAAGGCTCGCTTGAGACTCTCACCCAGTTGCATCTATAGGTACAAGTTGCTATGTACAAAATTAAGGAAAGCTAATTAATTAGCACAAGTTGGTAGCAGTCTCCAACGATATTCTATTCGGTCGAACACTGAGGTGTCATCCTGCAGATGTTTCTCAAACTCCAAAAAGGAATGCAAATCTACTTGATGCTTATCATATACTTTGGCATAATATTCCATTTAGGATATTAATTACCATGACATACGACGCCTAGTCTACTTTCAAATCGCCGGCTGAATTTCCAAGGAAAATTGTGCCATGGGTTGTAGGTACTTGGGGTCATTATGAATTCTTTTCATTTCAAATAGCAAGTGTAGACACTAAAAAATGCCCTAAGATCTACAAGATTTTTTTTTCCATAGTCATCATCCTCTAATAATTAAATAATTTTAATTATTTAATTGTTCCTGATCATATTCTTTTATTAATAAAATTATTTTTTAATTAATTAACTTTCCAATCTTTATTCTATCCCGATCAATTAAAATAAATTAATTGCGTTACTAATACCCCTTTCTTCAATAATTAAATAAATCATTATTTATTTAATTATTTATCTTTCATCACATGTCTATAGTTAGAAAATAATAATTATTTGACCTTTTATTCTTCTATAATTAAATAATTGACGAAATTATTTATTTGTGTCATTCTTCTCCTTTAAATAATTGATCCAAATCAATTATCTATATTTAATTTCTATCTCCTCCTTTAATTAAATTTATAAATTTAATTAAATCTCATTTTTCATTTCCTCCAAATAAATAATTTAAAATAAATAATTTATTTGCCATTTGTCATCCTCCATTTTTGAATAAATAATTTAAAATAAATGATTTATCCCTCCATTTTGGTCAAAGATCCCCTGTCATTATTTCATGTCATAATCTGCATGTCCTGCATGTCTATCATAGCCATCAGGCGGCATAGCCGTCGGTGTCATATCTTTTCCATGCATGTCATATTTTGGTTGCATCAATTTTCAACCGTAGATCTTGGCATCTTTCTAGAAACTCGATCTTGGCCATCCATTTCGTAACCTCCTTCTCATGAATCCTCATCCGTTGATCTTAGAATCTTTCTAGAAGATCAATTGCGTCTATCCATTCGAATGGTTGTCTATAAAAGCAACCTTTCTCCTCCATTTTTGATGAACAACTAATTATCTCCAACTTTCTACTTACAATTTGTAGGTATTTGCACAAGTTAGACTACAAATCTGAGGGAAAATATTGGAAAAGGAGAAATAGGAGAGCAAGAGAAGTGAATCAACTTCAAGCATGGAGATTATTTTAGTTTGATGTTTTCATTTTACTCATGCATTGCTTGTTTTCTCTTGTTTGGATGAGATTAATAGCTTAAATTTGTGTTGGCTATCACTTAATCTAATCTATTTTATTTTCCCCATCTTACAACAAGTAATTTGCTTCGCACAAGGAAAAAGATAGCAGTACATGCTGAATTTAATGCGAGAAAATTAGCCGTCATCTACCACTCGAAGAAAGACGAAAAAAGTCTAAGTATTGCATACAGTTGTGAGAAAAATAAAAAGGAGAGCTTTCAAATACATAGTTAGTGCAGAGATTTTGAAGTGCAGGAATCACCAAGGAATGTGTGAGAAATTGCAAAATTTTGAACACAAATGGAATCCACTACCCCTGATGTAGCTCAAAACGTGTAGATGAATGAGCCAAGTGAAACATCTCAAAGATTAGTTGATGTGATGCTCACAACACCCATGGTCAATACTTTTCAAGATGAGTCCTACTCTATGCCTATAATCCCAAAAAAGCTGGATTGGTTTCGCATGCGGTCAATTGAGAAAGGGACTCTTAGAGACACAAGTTTGATAAAGGAGGAGTGGAATAACATTTATGACCCTGTCCTTAAGACTAACCCTAAGGGCCTAAGGGAAGATGCTTTCACCAGAATGAAGAAAGCCTTCGACAATCAACTACCATACAAGCAATGGCTTTGTGGACTTCCGCAATATGTGGTCCATTATGTGCACCATTGTTTAGAGATAATCCATGAGAGAATTTGGTGTTTCAATCTAACGGCCAATGCCATTGAGGCAAGAAGGTTAAGAGTTGTAATATTTGAAGATGCTCTTAGGGACATGTTGTGCATTCCAAGCAATGGAACAAGAACGCTACCAATGGAGCCATTTAGCTAGAAAAAGGGTTCAAAATTTTGGAGAGGAAGAAGGAATGCCCTTGATTTTTATAATACAAAGACAAAAAGGCCCTAGGATTGCCAATAGTTGTTAAGAAAAATGAATCAACACGTAGAATTCAAACACACAGACATGCAAGATGCCTTCTCCATGATGGATTTTGTGTTTAGCTTGGATGATGACATGAACGTGCACAAATCTTAATTGGGGCCGGGTTTTGAATTGAGGAGGCAACACGACCCTTTTTGGTATGATTTCATGGACATGAGTGTCAAAGATATGTGGAAGTAGATTGTCGAGTTCAAAATAGCTGGTAAGTTCAAATATCCTTCTCTTCTTGCCTATATGTTCCTACACCAGAACCCCGATTTCTTCAAAGAAAAAATATAGTTATCAATATTTGATGAGAAGAAGCATCAAAAGCCAGTTTCTATATGGACTCACATCCTCTCCTCTACCTATGATTATTATGCATTTTTGAAGAAATTTTTGATCCTAACTTTGCATGACTTGAGCGAGGATGGTGACTACTATCACCTATTGGCTGACCAAACTGGCTGGATGCACACCCTATTCCCCAAGTGTGTCTAGGTCCTTGGGGAAGATTTCAAATGCGTTCAAGTACATGGATTTTTAGAGGAGCCAATCCGACTCCCAGCGACCCTCACCAATCAGATATTGGCTCTTGAAGTATTCCAAAAACTGGCCATTATGGACTGGACATTCTGCTTTGAACCAAAGAAGAAGAAGAGAGGGTTTTTTGAATGCTCGATAAGCTACAAAATAGTGGTCATGGTAAATAAGAAATTGACTGAGCTGATGGAAGAAAAGATGGCTCATCTCGGGTTGGTGTTTATTTGTGATAGGTGGGACTACAACCCCAAGGATGACTTGGGAAAAACATTCATTAAGGTAAAGCACAATCCTCAACCTTTATGGGATGTGCGGTGAAACCCTCTGGAGGATATTAGCAAGTTTTGGGTGGACTTGGCACTCATGGCAACAGATAATCAGAGGCCATCATGGCTCGGGTTCTATCTCCCTAAGGGGAAGGCCGACATAAATTTCTGCATGGGTGCTCCTCTCAATAATAGTTTGATAAGGGAATATGGTTGGAAGGCAAAAAAGATTGATGCTTTATGGATCTATCACTAGGAGATCAAGTGCCCCATCACCCCATTCCAACACTCATCAGTCTTCGACACTGATGATTAGTTTGATACTCTCTAGAACCAGGAGCATGTTGATTCCAACACTAGTGATGTAGAAAAGGTAGACCCTAAGGAGGCCACACAATGCTCTAACAAAGGGAAGAAAAAGAAGAAGGAACCAAGAGTGGATGCAGTGAAACTAGTTAAAAGAACAACGTAACCTAGCACAACTGTTAGGAGTTTGTGAACAAAATTTTCATGGTCAGGGCCTTCACAATCCCAGAGGAACACAACAATCAATAGAGGTAGTGGATGTGGAGAACTCCCCACCAAGCAAGAGACAATACATTGATGTTCCTTCAAAAGAAATTCCATAGGAAGTTGCGGTGGGCCTAGGATCGAAGGTATAATCTGCCACTCAGGTATATTTTTCTCCCTCTCTTCTTGGCTCCTAGTATCTTGTTTCTTCTACTATCTCTATGGTGTCCATCAATCCAAGTGTTAGCCTGTCTTTCTCTGTCCCTATTGTAATGGCCGCGGGAGGTTTCTCCCAATTTTCTCATATTAGATAGATGGCTTTCACCTCTCTCAGAGTTACTCCATATTTTGTCGGAGCCCCGTCAGCCTCCTCATTTGCCTCCCTATCTGCATCCATGGCTACCGCCCCCTTGGTATCTAACACTGCTGCCCCCTTTGTCTCCGCTGAGTCGACTCCGACCCAGCCTTTCTAACAACCAAAATCCATTGCATCTCCATTGCCACCATCATTCCCCATGAGTCCTCCCACACCTTCATCACCTTGGATTTGGAATATCCCTCCCTTCTCTCTACTCATGATTGCCCTTCCAAAGAAGAAAACATCCGAGGTCACCTACCTCTCATTCCCTTTTGTTGTCCCTCCGAGCACACCCTTTGTAGGTGAACTCATCCAATTGCCAACTCAATTATTTTCACAAAGCGATACAACGAAGCAAGCTCAAGATCTTTGAATACAAAAGAAAAAAGAAAAGGATGCTAGGAAGCTAGTAGAGCCCAGGGTCCAGATATTTTATAATGAGGCTCAACAGTCATTGCATTTCACAACCATGCATCCCAATGTTACCAAATTATAGGAAGAAATCCAACCCAATGACTATGATGTCCATGCAATCGAACTGGACTTGCATGTTGCCCGACCATAGGATAAAGTCGAGCTAATGGAGGAGACCCAACAGGTGGTGACAATTGAATTTATCAAGTCTAGTCACAAGTTGAAGAAGGCAGAGGATGAGCTCAAGGTTGTTAAAGAAAGGTTAGAAGTATTGTTGGCCAAGGATAAGGCATGAGAAATAGAAAGGGCACGCTTCACATAAAATGCATAGGAAGAACACGCTAGCCTGCAAAGGGAGCTTGAGAGGTTCCAATCCCAGGAGTTGGATCAGGTGGTTGAGTTGTGGCAAATGAATGAAGAATTAAAAGACCGGATGGCCCAATTAGAAAGAGAAGTTCAACAAAAGAACGAAGAGTTGTAGCAATTGCACACTCAATTGGAGGAAGCAGTACAAGAAAAAAAGACAAACCAAGCAAGTGTGCAGGCTTAATTTCAGGAAGACCTCTAGAAGATCAAGCTTTCCTTGAAGGAAGAGTCTGCAAGATGAAGCTAGGCTGAGGAAAGGTGGCTAGCTGCATAGAGAGCCCTGTAGGATCAACTCTCTGCTGCTATAGAATAAATTGCAAGACTAGCGCAAGAGATTGGGATGAAGTAGGTAGAGATTAATCGCTTGAAGAAAATTGGTCAAACTCCTACTCCATAATCAGACCTCCGATTGGTAGCCCAACAACTGTATGCTTCCTATTGGGAAAGAGTCAGGGATTTATGTCTAAATCTCCAACCTACACTTTAGTTTATGGCGGAGGTGAAAAATTTATGCAGGGAGGTTCATGACATAATGGAACAATTCCCACAATCCATAGGGGAAAAGGTTTTTGAAGTAGAAAAGTTGCTAGACAGGCTATATACCATGTCAAGTTAGGATCGGGTACAAGAACGGGTTGAAAATTAGAGGTCAACCACTAGGATCATGGAAAAGTTTATCTGCTGCCATGAGGCCACCCTTCATGCTAAGCGCTGCTCAATCACATTGGGGGAAACTATGGATAGTGTACGAGAAAGGTTTTTCCAACTGACCCAAATGGGCTTGCCCTCTCCATTTATTTATGATGAATCAATGGCCATTGCAGAGAAAATTGCAGCCAAAATTGAGGAGAGGAAGTAGAATTTTTCTGTTTTCTAGATCTTCAACCAACCTCCTACCACTGAGGACATCGAAGGTGTCACTCATCATATCACATGACTTATTTTTTAGCTCGAGGCCAGGTCCGGATGATTTATGATGTTGTCTTTTAAGGAAGTGATTGATCTTCATGAGGCACACAAGAATCTGCACACCATATCAATGCCTTCTGAGGCCGACTGGCTGCCCTTGTAGAGCACCCTTTCTAAGCTCTGACTCTAATTCTTAATGAATAAGGCCATAATCATGAAACCATATATTTTTGGGTACATCATCCCACAGGAAAAACACCCCTAATAGTCACCAAAAGATATGGATATGAAATATATCCCTATTCTCCCTTCGGGTTGCTTTGCTATTTTTCTTAGCTTCTGACCGTGCCTGATGATTTTAAGGTCTCCATGTCACCCTCTCAACAGACTCATCCTGATGCTTCCACGTGTCGTACAATCGCTTATCAAAGGGGATCTTCCCTTCCATTCTCTTTTGGGCCCCTACTACACACCACATCGCCTCGTCCTGAGCACACTTTTGTGCAGGCCCCACAATAATATCGATATGCTGAAGCTGCTTCCACGTGTCATCAAAATGAACATTTCATTCATAAAAAAGGATGGGATGAAGTTCGGCTCCTGATTAACTCTACAAGTCTATGACATGTGCTCGCTCGAGCCCTAGCTATTTTCAAAAGTTGGGACCACCACCGCCATCATTCTCAGGGAATACACCTGGCTCATAGATGTCTGGGTTCATTCTCGAGAATATTTCTATTACAATAGTCATGATGAGTCATTACTACAAAAATCATCACTCATGATCGAGAATCTTTTCTGTTATGGGCTTTCAAGTGGTGGAAGCCTCTAGCTTTATATACTACTTCTCTCAACCTAAAAATGGTCGAAATACCTACATAAGGATTAGAAAGACACCAGACCTTTTGTTTTGTTAGATAATTGTAAAGACTTATAGACTGTGCCCTCATAATTTGGCCTCTCTATTTCTTAACTATTTGAAAATAATTACACTATGCTGTTGCTGAATATTTTGTTTGTAACTTCAATGATTTGAATAGAATACCGATTTAGAACCATGTCTCTGACTCTTTCCTTTTAGTAAATCTCTATGCAAATTATTTTATATTATGAAATGAATTATTCGGGTCTTTGTCTTTGATGTTTGTTATTGTAGGACATAGTAGACTACTGAACGAGCCCTTAAATCACATCCAAAAGATAGATATATCAAGTCTTATACCTAAATCTTGGCGTATCACCCTAGTTAGATCTTTATTTTATATCTGCTTCCTTTTCCCATTCAAAACCCCTGTTATAGAAGAAGCCGACTTCTTTAAAATCCAAAGGTTACTTAGTTCAACATAATAGGTCCCTCCTTTAACCAAGTTTCCTATAAAGGTTGTTACCTTGTCAATTTTTGGCATCAATAGGTTTCTTTTGGACAAAATTTGGAGGAGGATTCTTTATCTTCAAAGGAGGTATCTTTGTCTTTAGTTTGTGTTCAACAATCGTTTCTAGTCCAGATTTTGGATTGCCTTCTTTGGTAGTGTGGCCTAGAATGCTTGTTTGGAGTGTGATGACTTTCGACATCGACATGGAGACACTTGAGAGTTCTTCAGAGACATCACACATCCTGTATACCATATTATTTTTATTTTTTCCTAAGGGGAGGAATGTTATTTGATGCTTTTGGATCATCTTTAGCATTCAATTTTGAGCTTCTACCATCATTGCAGGAGACTCAACATTGAGGGGGGCTGCATTTTCTCTCTTCTAATTCTCTCTTATGGGAGGGAATTTTTCCTCATATGGGGTTTTATCCCTCTCATTCTTTAGTGAGAGTATTTTTTTTTTAATCTCTCTTTTGGGGAGGAGTTTCTTCCCACTGGATTTTATCTTTTTCTTCATTTGTGAGAGATTACATTTGCATTGTACATGGGTACCTAACATGGCCTCGTATCTAGGATCCATCTTTATTTCATTTGCATAATAATAAGCTACTCCCTTAGTTGCACTTAAGGGGGGGTGTTGGTGTAAATAAAGTCTTGTACCTAGTTAATTCATTACTAGGGACTTAGGGGACTTATTTATAGGTTAAGTTTACATATGTCCTAGGACGAAATCTCTCTAGAAGGTGTTAGTTGTATTTAGATGCTATCTTATCTTTTGAATTGTAACACATGTGTCCTAGGTAGTTTTGATAAGTTTTCACATGACATAAGATTAAGACACTTGTCATAATCCTATTTAATCTTGTGTCTCCCCTTGGATATATGACCAAGTGGTCTCATTCATTGCACATTGAACAATTTTTAGATAATCAATTCCATTGCAATCTTGAGTATTGCATATTGATCTCTCTTTTTCTTTCATAAAGTTCCTAGATCTTGGGTGGCTATAATCTTCAACCAAAGTGAATATTTAGTTAGAAAAAATTAGTTTAGTGTCCAGTTTGGCTAAAATTTGTAAACCAATATTGTGGGATCACCCTATAAATAAGCGCCATCTCCCATCTATGATAGACTCTATCGCTTGTCATTCACATAATAAAATAATTCACCTATTCATTTAATCCACTGCATCTATCTTCTATCTATTTATTTCCTCCATCCGTGTTCATATTATAGCTTGGTATTCAATGAGTATCTATCCCAATTAGTACTACTTGGCACTCTCATAAGGTTAGTTTGTCATGCCTATATCAAGGTAGTCTATCATGTATCAAATTGGGGGCATATTCCTATACTTGTGGCATCAAATTAGGTTATTGTATATTACCTTAGGGTTATTCTCAAAAAATCCAAAAACATCCATAACATCTCAAAATCTAAAAAAATTAAAACATCTCAAAATCCAAAAAAATCTAAAAAATCTCAAAAATCCAAAAACATTCGAAATATCCTCAAAATTAAAAAAACATTCAAAATATCTTCAAAATTCAAAAACATCCAAAATATGTCAAAATCCAAAAACATCCATATACAATCAAAACTCCATAAAAAGTTTAAAAAAATAAAAAACCAAAACATTATTAGCCATCATGCACTAATATCCTAGTCTAATAATCAAACTACAAATCCTCTACGTAGTTACATCGACAAGGCCATCTCTTATGAGCCTTTAAGGCATAGGTCTATCCCTTAGTTCTATCCTTGGAAAAAACAAACAAATATAGAAAATTTTAAAACCAAAATGTTTGGAAAATGTCATGCGAAACCCCAAAACAACCTCATAAGATTTGAAAAGTTAAAACATTCATAAAACCTCAAAATACCAAAAAATAGCCTCAAATATTTTTAATAAGTCAAAAAAATTGAAAAAACTTGGAAAAGAAATCACCTATCCCATCTCACTTTCACTCACAATAAAATTTTAAACATAATAATTGATTGTCACCTTCAGAATTTGGTAACACAAATAGAAATAGGAGCAACAATTGGTGAAACAAAAAACTTTAAATGAAGGATCCTATGTCTTGATCACAATCAAATGTGTTGATTAACATTCATATTAACTTCCTATCAAATAGTTAGAATAGATCAAGATCCAATAGCACGTATTATGGATATATATTTCATACAATGGACATCATAATTGGAAATCACCCTAAAACAACATTCTTTGGCAAGAGATATGAATAACATTGAAAGTTTGTTCATTTTAATATTTTCTTAGGATTTATCTTATTTTTCCATTTCGATGATCTCTCGATGGTTTCTACAAAATGATTAATTAAGAGATAAAGGAATGGGGCATTGATCATTACTTTTCGTTTGCTATGCATGTTGGATATTCTTGTAATATGACCTTGGCAAATACTTGCCTGCAAGCATGTACAAGAATAGTCTAAAATAAATAAATGGATAGTTTACATATCAGGTTCTTCATAATTTTTGTGTATTAGTCTTCTTACTTTGATGGATTTATTATTTCACATGATCAAACAAGGCTTTTGTCTATCAGGTATGAACAAGGATACTACTATATGTTTGCAGAGTCAAAGTGCATTGATTAGATACAAAGTCACCCTGGTTCTTCATACCTTGGGGCATCGTGTATATTTTCTATATAAAAAATAAGGATTTCTACGATGAAATTAAGCCTAATCCAAGGAGCAAAGCAACATCATCTATCCTATTTCATCACATATACAATAAAATATCGAATAACCATAGGTTTGTCGGCAACTAAATCAATCTCAATAAAAATGCTAATCTATCCATCTCATTCTTCTAATTCTATCCATGCTAACATTTCCATCCTAGTATCATGACATAAAAGAATAATAATAATATATAAATGCATCCACCTTGCATCCACAAACCATTAGCATACATCTCATAGCATATATCCTGCATAATCATCACATATCATGTGAAAAGATAAAAAAATAAATTATCCATGTAGCATTACATTGCATCCATCCTGCATCCACATATTATTAGGCACATACATATACACATGCATACATGTCATATCATAAGCATAATAAAGGATATAACCATCATCCATAATAAAAGCATCTAACAACATCCCATAAACATTTTCATCCATACATAACATCCATAATGCATCCATAAGAATAACATACATCGCATAAGATCGTAAGCATGAAATAAGACAACATCATATATAAACGTCACACCATCAATAATCTCATATATATCCAAAAAATGAATGTCATGATACATATAAAAGTGTGTGATATACATAAAAAATATACGTGAGGCTATCCATAGCCAATGAATGAATATTAACATCATAATCATGTCTACATAGACTATATGGATAAAAAAATATCTATATACATAAGAAACTGTCCTTTGCTCCCCTGACCAGGAGAGGACTAAAGTGGTGGTGATTGATGCTGACCACTTGAGGAAACCTCTCCAACTGAGAGACTGTGTCCTCTGGACTGGCCCACTGATTCTCCCACTGATTTGCTAGGCCCCATAGCACTACTATGTGAATAAGTTGATTATCTCCTATGAGTCAGAACTTGCATGTGTTACACTATCTTGTAATAGGTAGCCTCATACTATATGTAGACACATAAAAATGACCTAGGTCTACAAGCACTATTTTACCACTTTTCGTCCTAGCATAATTATGACATTTTAATTATGTTTCTAACTCACTTTCGACTATTAATTAAATAATTCATAATTATTGAATTAATTCATATCTTTTTATTCTCCATGATTATTAAATAAATAGATCTTATTTATTTATTTAATGTGCCACTAATTATCTAAAGTATTCTCATAATTAAATAAAGTTCTCAATTTATTTAATTAATCTTTATCATTTATGTCCTCTTGATTATTAAATAAATATATTTTAATTAATTTACTTAATATGACACTAATTCCCAAATCCTCTTTTAATTAAATAGATTTATTAATTAATTTAATTAATCAATCACCTCTTCTAAATTAAATAATTATTTCTAATTATTTCATTGCCTTATTTGACGTTTCCTCATTTTAAATAAAACAATTTATTTAAAAATGGCTTCACATGATTAACCGCTTCTTCTTTTAGTAAATAGTCTTAAAATCAATTATTTACTATCTCACTAAATCCATATTTTGAATTAATTTTAATTCAAAATGGTAATATTCTTCTACAAATCAAGTAATTGCTAAAATTATTGATTTTCTAAATCTCATCTTCTTGTTCAAACATTATCTTCTTGATTTTTACTAATTTTCATCTCACTATCACATTTATTCTCCATCCTTGATTTAATTTCTTAAATTAAATCTTGTCCACTCATTTGGAAATCTTAACCTAACCCTAATTGAGAGTTGCCATTTTTGAATCTTGACCGTTGATTCTAGGGATTTTCTCAATCTCTCATCTCGTCCGTCCATTCAAAATTGCATTTTCTATAAAATGTCAATTTTGTTCTTATTTCGACATTTATTGATTTCTTGAATCTCTTAAAATCTCATGAATTACTCTTGCATTTCTTGAGTTTTAGTTTCTTTCATATTGTGTCATTTAATTACTTGGATTTAGAATTTAATTTCTATTGCATAGTTTATAGTAAATCCTTCAAAACTTTGCTTAGGGCTAGGCTATATAGAAGAGTTTTCTCATCACAATATGAGGGCACACTCATCATCACAACAATCTAGAAGGTGCAATGAAAGTTAGGCATGGAGGAGGAAGGATTGGGTGAGATCTCTCCTATTTTTTCTTTACTTTATTTTCCTATGCATTCTATTATCATTGTGGGTTTTATTTATATTGCATGTATATGTATGCTAATCTAATCTGATCCTTGCAGAAAAATCCTCAATCACATTGGTGAACCCATCTTTTTATTTTTTTAACACGTTTTTACAGGCTCTCGTACTGTTTTTATTTTTTTGCAAGTATAGGTATACAGATCGACGCAATTGATAGCTTGTGCGATGCAAATGCTCTACTGCGCCACATATTCTTGCGCGAGCGACACAATCGCTCTGTCATGATGCATTTGACTACCTGAGCAACACAACTAACCTCTTATGACACATTTGACAAAATCCAAACCACAAAGGACATATCAAGCCGCATCTGCCATATAGAGCCGCATTTTCTCTACTGCAACACAAATGACTGGTAACTAAATTTATTTTGTTTTATATTTTTTAGTTTCATCCTATTTTCTACTTCTAGATTAGAGATTTTCTTGATACTAATCTTTTTGTGACAATGTGTGTCAAGCTGGAGTTTAACAAAATTTTATTGGTTGTTCATTCAATTTAATTTCACAAATTTTCATTTCACTCATTAAGTAAAATGAACAATCACGCAATTGCGTGAGATTAAAAAGAACAATCATTTTTATTTTTTCATGGGTTTAAAATTAATTGTTAGTTAGCTCACACTAAAAACTGTTAAAATGAACCCCATGCTTGACAATACTACAAATAGTTAAAATGAACCATTATTTTTTTTTTTTCTGTTTTGTGATTTAGTTAGTCATCACAACAACACATTTCAATTTGGGCTTAAAAAGAACAACATGCGAGTGCGAGTTAATATATTCATGTGCTCTCTCTTTGTTTAAAAAAAAAGATTGATTGAACTATGAATATGTTGGCTCAATTTTGTTAGCCTTAGACATTGGGCCTACTTTGGTGGGAAAAAGTACTCACCCTAAAGTGATACCGGTAACGTGCTAAAGTCAAGTGATGCCCAATCAGTATATAAATTTTAATGTTAAGGGAAGCTTAGCATTATAGAACTTCCTGCGGACTAGCAATTGATTCACCAGTACCCTTGTGGTGCATTGAAACCTGTAGAGCGTAACCTCTGCAGACTGGGATGATAATGCCTCTTGCATGGCTTTCTGAACGGGTGTCCGAAATAAAACCTTTGTTTTAGTGACCACAGACCTTCTATTCTTTGGTGTAGCAATGGTCATTGCCAAGGCACCGACACCTACGTAGTTCTTAGTAGAGATGATCAATCTGCCATGGGAGTTTCATGGAGGTTGGAAGCTTGGGTGCCCTAAGAAGTGAGTGCAATTTAAGGGGGAGCCCGTGGGGCCAAGCTTCTGAATTCATTCGCTAAGGATATGTGGTTGTAGTAAAATCCACGTGGGATCCATAAGAATACTGTCCTTGCAGCCATAGGATTTTATTAAATGTCTTCTATGTGGTTGTTTTTCATTTCTACAACACCATGTGTTTGCCAACTATTTTTAGACAACTTCAACAAATGAACATCAAACTTGCCAAAATATGAAACAAACTTGTCAAACTGCTGAAATTATTTTTCAAATTTTCTTCCTACGACGCAATGGCCTGGTCAAACCACAGTTGATTAATTCTGAGCCACAATTGCTCTGTTGAGTTGCATTCACAACTTCTAACACCGCAATCGCCGTATCACACCACATTTGCTTGCTTGTACGCCTCAATCGCTTTGCCAAGCCGCATTTGATTGATATCGAGCCGCATTTTCCATTTCAAGCCGTATTTTCTAGTTAACACACCACCATCACCTAACTGAGACGTATCTTCGCTGTCATAACACATTTGCTGCGACGCATTTGCCAGTCTTCAAAAATTTCTTTTCATTGTCAAAATTGAAGTCCAAACTTGTCTTTTTCCAAATTCCATCAAGTCTTTCTCTACTATTTCTATCAAACCAGACATTGAATTTCTCAACTTCCCTCATCATTGTATTATAGATAGCATTCTTAAAGTCACCATAGGATCCCATTTTCATTTTCATTAGTTGCATCGTTAAACTTTACTATCCCCTTAGACACTCATTTTGAAGATTTTAGGAGTAGATTCCTTACCATCCATTATCAAAACTTTACATTCAAAAGTAGGTTATCATTGGACTCAATCACCCTTTGTCTTTTACTCAATATCTTTGGTGAATTATTTCCCACTCAATAGTCTAGTGTGGAAATTTCACTTTGTCCTCCTTTAGTCCTTTTATAGTCCCTTGATATTCCAAACCTGAAGCACTGCCAAAACTTTGTATGGTCAAGTATACATCTTATATTTACCAATAGTGAGTGCATCTTAGGCTCCTTTTTATTTGCATACCATTAGTCTCCTCACTTTAGTGTCATATCATTTGCATTCACAAACCTTTAGTCTCCTTTTGGTCTCATTTGCATTTCATAACATTCCTCAATTCCAAAAAAAAAAAAAAAACCCAAAAACATAGTGTCATATTTAGGTCATTCTCCCTCATCATCCCAAAGTTGAGCATAAATTTTTATGGTTGTAACTAGATTACAGAGAAATAAAAGACTCATGGATTCTTTTGGTCAAGACACCAACTTTCTTGGTTTCACCAATGACATGAATTCATTCCCTAATGACATGAACACTCTTTCTAATGCCATGGGGAATTCTATTATCAATCCTTTCAGTGAGATGTCCATTCCACCCTCTTCATATAATACTTTTGAACAATTTGTCTGCAAAGACCAAAATGGGGAAGTCATTGAAGAAGACATACAAGCTGCCGCCCAAAACCCATAAGTGGCCTCTTTTGTGGAAGAACTCATTCTAAACGATTCAACCATATATCTAGCCATGCTCCTTGAGCAAGGGGCTAGTTACCAAAAGGATTTGAGCTTAACACTATTAGAGAAACATCTCCTAATCCCCAATCACACAATACTTCCATGGGAGCCACATCACAAAACGTCATTAACACCATTAATGCTACCTCCCTTGGTCATGCTACTACCACAACCAATGCATCCACCACAATCAACACAACATATATTGGGGGATCATCTACCCAAACCAACACCACATCACAATCCATCCCCCAACAAACATCCACTATTCCTTCACAAACATTTGGATCAACAATGGGTGCAACCACCTCAAACCTCTTTGGAACTTCATCTAGTTCCATGGGTACATCAGAAAACCTATTATTAGGTTCCTCAAATGCTATGGAAACCAACTATTAAACCCTTTTGGGAGGAATACACGAATATTTTTCATTCAAGGCACCCAACCTAATGTCCCAAATTCCTCACAGGTTGATACCAACATTCCTTTGAGGAAAAATACCCACATTCCTCAAGGCCATAATTACCTATTTGGGCAAGGCAATCAAGGCACCCAATTTTCCACTCAATTTGGGCATCAACATGCTCAAAACCAACAAGGCCCCAAAATTCAATCCAATATAGTGGGATCCCACATCCCAACTTATGCATCTCAAGTCCATACACAACAACACATCCCACATCAACACACTCATTTCAAAAAATCACAAAATCAGAACACTAATTTTTCTCACCAACAAAAAATCCCAAATCAACACATCTCATCACAAAATGTGGGAACTCAATCCATACCTATCACCAACATGTGTGATGCTACCAACAAACCAATTGTGGAGGCACTCACACTCCAACTTTCTGCTCTTCAAACACAAGTGGAAACCTTGCAACAATCAACCAAAAAATCTTACATGTCACACGACTTATGTCCATATCCATTTGACACAACCTTGTATATGCCACCGTTTCCTCATGGATATGTGGTGCCACACTTACCCAAATACAAAGGCAAGAAAAACCCCATTAAACACATAAGTGAATTCACCACTAGTTTCATGGACATTGCATATGAACAAACCTATCTCATGAGACTTTTCTCTAGAAGTATCATAGACCATGCAATGGAATGGTTATCGCTATCGCCTAAAGGAATCAAAACATGGGATGAATTGGAAACAAGTTTGTTGAAAACTACGCCTATAACATTGACACAAATATTGACATTGCCTCCTTATGTAGACTTACCCAAGAGGATGCAGGAGAGATTTTTATCCCATTCTTTCAAAGATGGAGAACCTTAGCAAGCAGATGTCCGGTAGAAATACCTGAAAAGGAGTAAGTCACCATGTTTGTACATAATATCCTAGGATCACTAAGATATGGCTTACAAGTCCATTGTTGTACCACCTTTGTTGACCTTGTTGAAAAGGGTGTGCAACTTGAAAAAGACTTGATCGCAAAAGGCGAATTGAAATATGGTGGCAAAATGATCAACACCACCACAAACACTAACCCAAGTAATTCCAATGACAAAACCAAATACTGGGTTAAGAATAAACACATCACTAATGATGGTGTGGTTGATGCAAAAACCATTAATGCAATAGATCATGTACTCACTATCAAAGGAGTTCAAAATCAAAATGTACTTGTGACTACACCGACACCAACTACTAATGCTATTCAAAATAATCCTGCTTAATCTAATCAAAGGCAACTGCATCAACCACGACAATTTCAAAAACACACATACACCCCTTTGGGTGAACCTATCAAAATTGTCTTGAAGAAACTTATCCAAAACATAGTCATAACATTGGAAGAACCTAAACCGTATGACCTTGGTCAGTTCAAGCCATCATGGTGGGATGATACTGCATTTTTTGATTACCACTGTGTCAAAGGACACAAAACTTCCTCTTGACACCAATTGTGAAATATTGTGCAAGACCTTATTGAAAACCATACCATTGAGTTAGGAGGTCAACTATTTGCACCTAATGTGGATCATACAATCCACAAGAACCCACTGCAGGATCATGGTTCTAGTAAAACCTCCTCATCTGGCATGAAGAATACCAATAATCAAGCCAATCACGTCCGTCCTGCCTTCACTTATTTTGGTGGTACCATTATCAACAACTTGTGAGCTATTGATGAAAAGCAATGTGTCAATACTATTACCATTAAAAAGGCCCTGGACTACAAAACCACAACATGTAAAGGCAAGGTCACCATCCTAGGTCCCTCAACACGTCAGCCTAAAATTACCATACCTGGTTCGTCTGCTAGAAATTCAAACCCTAAACCAAAGTTCAACCGTATTGATCAATTGAATAAAACACCCACTCAAATATCCATTCTTGAATTGCTCCGCATGTCACCCACACATAAGGCCATCCTGGATAAAGTCTTGCAAGAGGCTTCTGTCCCAACCAACAGTGATGTCAACCATTTTGAAACTATGGCCGGATATCTAAATTTGCCTCACCACATTACCTTTTTAGATAGTGACTATTCATCACCCAAACCATATCATAATTATGCCCTTCATATCGAGGTTTTTGTCCACAAAAATAAGGTTAGATGAGTCTTAGTAGATGGCGGAGCAGGATTGAACATCTGTTCTTTAAAATTGGTTAAAGATCTCGGCTTCTCTGATGCATGTGTAGATGCTAACAAGAGCATTGTCATCAAGGTGTATGATGATGAAGAATGTTCTTCTAAAGGTGTCATCACAATTCCAATTTGGGTGGGACCAGTTATTATAAATACAACATGCCAAGTCTTGGATCATGACATACATTACAATATCTTACTTGGTCACCCCTGGATTCATGCCCTAAAGGCCATTCTTTCCACGTACCACCAATGCCTAAAGTTCCCTTTTGATGGTACTAAAATTACTATCCTAGGAGATCCCGATCCATTTCGATATTGTATCAATCTATGAGCCACTGTTGAGCACTAGGTACCCATTAATCGAGAAGCCTCAGCTTCCACCTCTTCCAAATATATTGACCTATCTGCAGTCACCAAATCATCCATCCCATCAATGTCTACCACACCATATTCCTTGGAATCCATACCAAGTAAAGACCTTCAAATCTAGGACCTTGGCTATGGAGAATTCAAATTGAATACGACTTAGTATATCACCACAATACCTAAGTTGCCTAAAGTCTATGGTAGACTGTGTTTCATAGTCGAGCCCAAAACAACTTTCAAGGTTCCACCAAAAAGTGTTTTCACACTATGGGGGGATATGAGTAATGAAGTCATCATCGACATAGATAACTAGATTTACAAAGAGCTAGAAGAGTTACCTCCATTACTAGTGCATCTCTATGGAAAAGGCTATGACATATGCAATGCACTAGGTTTTGATGACACAAGTGGTCTTGGAAAGGCCAACAATGGAAGGGGAGAACCTGTTATTGTTTCTGCAAGACCAAGGTACATAGGGCTAGGGTTTTGTTGGTTGTTTTTTATGTATGAACCAGGTTTGTCTCCTAATCTATTTATGGAATTTCCAAATTTCCAGTCAAGGGCAACTCAGAGAACTTGGACCAACTGACGAGGATTATTTTTTAACAATAAACCTCCTACACTTCGGGCTTTGCAAGACCCAGGAGGGTGGTCCCTATAACATATTTATGATCTCTACACCAAACTCATACTACATGTTATCTAAAAGTTCACAGATTCTCTCACTTAATAGCTCAACAGAATGAGACAAGACTGAGATGAATTGGCTATTCATCAGTAATGTCAACCACTTGGAGCATGAGATGGTTATAGCATCATTTCGTAACTTATGATAGTCATTTTAATTGCAAGTTGGTGGCAAGCCCTAGGTGAAGACAAACAAAACACTGCATCACAAAGAACAGATGCAAATCAGACCAATGCCATATCCATTGGAGGAGTCAAATTCACCAACACCTAATGGTTCATAGTAGATTTCAACACATAGCATATAATATCTCTGATCATACTACCTTACAATATCACCAATTTGTACCTCAGCTCAATACTTCTTACCCAATCCTTGTACAAAACATATCAATCTGCAATCTCATTTAAGCAGTTTAATTAATTCTTTGAATCAAAGCTAAAATCAGAATTGCACACACCACAACAGTGAGAAGAACAGAATAACCCTTGATTATTTCATTCAAAGTTTGAATACATTTGCACATAGGAGAGACATGAGCCTGGATTTGTCATTTAAACTCAAATTCCAATACTGCTATGAAACACTAAAACCCAATAAACTCAAATCCTACAATTGAATGACACAAAACCCACTTGTATTGCCTTTGTAACTACAGATTTTACATTTTTTATGTAGCTCTACACCAGACTTCTGACTTGCCCACTAACTTCTAACCTTTTTTACAATGAGAAGAGAAGAGAATAAGAAGAGGAGAAGAGACTCCAGAAGAAACCCTGAATCCGAACAGGAACAACCATCTGGAAGCATCTCCACTGTTGAACAGTGATTTGCAGAATATCTTCTCCATTTCCCTACAACAAACTTGATTCTGTTTCAAAAACAACATGTGTTCAATTCATTCTTCAACAAAAAACTGCCATGTGTCCACTCTTCACTCATTATTTGCAGCTGAAAGAAAAACTCTTCATCCCTGTGAAAATCCTCTTCTGCTCATCATTTTCTGTTTTCACCTCTTTGCTGCATTTTACCTCTATTGTTTTTACTTCTATTGCAGCTGCATATTATTTTACTTTTGACAAAGTAAAACACTCTCCAAGCACTTTATGTTTTAAAAACATTTTTACCCTTACCTGCCACCGAAATATTCCTCTCAAGAATAATCATTATTCACTTCACAAAACTCTTCCTCTTATGTGCCTAGCATATGATTTTGGTTCACAGAGTGAATAAAATCATTTAACCTTACCTTTCTTTGCTGCATTTTAACATTAAGCACAAAACATTTAATTTATTACCTTGTGCTTCAAAATGATTTTCACATTTCATTTAAAATTATTTTAAGCCCCTTTGGTAAAATACTTTTAAGAATTTTATTGCCCATACCCTTCGGAAAAACCACTTAAATTTTACCTGAGGCATCTTGAAAAACCCGTGCACTTAATTCCATGCTGGGACCCACCAAATTTTAAATTTACTTGGCCATACCATAGGAAAGCATTTTAATATTTAAAAAATATATACTCCTCTCTCCCCGCCATCCTGCAATCAGCATCCCCCTGAGCAACTCCGGATTGCAATATGGCGGGCAACAACAGAGACTTGGCTGCACCGGCCCCACCATCCACCATTGTTGGATCCAGACATTAGGGAAATATTTAATTTTTAAAAGTTTTAATACTATTTTCCCTCACATCTTCCTCGCCATCCCGCAATGGTTATCCCGTGATCACCTCCGGATCACGATATGGCAGGTGATGGTGAGGATGAGGCTACATCCAACCTGCAATATCCTCCGTAGATTTTATTTGCTGCTTCTGTGTGTTGCCCTAATCCTCCATTCGGTTTGCTTGAGCATCCTTTGTTCACCATGGCAGCCAGCTCCATTCACCTGCCTGGTAGCCTTCATTTGCAGGTCGCACCTCTTCTTCACTGGCCAATTCCACTCATGCATTGATGGATCTCTGTTAACTGTACTTAACTCTTCCCACATATTGGTGTCTGGTGTTCTCCATTAGGTTGCAGGTTGTAGGGCTCCATACATTTGCATTGGCCTTAAAGTTTCTAAAACATTTTGAACAAATTCATGCTGTGTGCTCCTTGCATCATGGCGCCCACCTCTTCCATACGTGCTTTGTGCACTGGCGCGAGTGCTGGTCTCCTCATCCAACACACGGGCTCCATCAACTACTGGTCGCCCCTCATCCTACTGCAAGTCAACCCCATCTAACAAGCACGCCCACCATGTCCACTTGGCCGCACCTTCCATTTGGTGGCGCGTTGATCCTCAACTGGTGTGCGCAGGTTCCCACCTAGCCGCACCTTGTCACTGCTAGTGGCATTTGCTTGTAGCTTGCGTAAGCTCTCCACTTCACTAGACATGCCCATCAACTGGTATTCACGCCTCCTCCATTTGGTTTGTGAGCCCTTCATCCACCTGTTGGTGTGCGCGGGCGTTACCCTCGGTCTGGCCGCACCTTTCCTGCATACTCACTGGCTACGGGCTTGGTTCCTCACACTTGCTGGCAGCGTGGGATCTACCTTTGTGTTTGGCTTAGAGTTCCCTTCTCTGGCTGGTGCAGTGGTCTCCACCGAGACTCATTAAAAGAAATTGCCAAAATAGTTTTGATACAATTTCCTGCAACATACACTGCAAATACCAATCGACATTAGGCAGTTGAGCAGGAAGAACAATAATGCATCTGCCAATTACATTTACTTAAAAGCTTCTGAGGAATATTCAACAAATTTTCTCAACTGTGTTTTGATACACAGTGTATTTCTGTAGTGGTTGTCTCATTCCATTTGAATAATCAACATAAAATTATGTCATCCTATTCATTTCATAGGATTTTGAATCATTTCGCTTTTGCACTCAGGAATCCTTGAAATCAGTCCAGCTACACTAGTCAACACTGCTTGCAAGTAGCACATTTGATGAAGTATATTCAACCATGGGCACATACTCCATTCATTACATTTGATTGAGAGCTTCTAAAAGTCCTTTCGCCTTTTGTTTTTCAAAATGGAAAAAACCATTCATGGACCATTTCTCAAATCTAAGATCAAATGAATTTCATTCCAGCCCACCAATCTATCCACTTTTAAATCATCTATATATTTTACTTTATCAAGTAGCAATCCCTTAATCTCAGCAATGAATCCTTTGACCCCCAATTGTTCGATTTATTCTTCAATTGAGAAAAGATTTTACACCATGTGGGCCTCCACACTCTGAAGTGCTTCCACATTTCACTTGCATTTGTTGTCATATACAATAAAAGCACCAAACAAGCAATTCACCATCTATTTGGGGCATTTTATCAATTTGCAATTTCATAATCTTGCCAAGCATGTCGGGTCCCAAGTGGCCCGGCTAAAAAATTTTTCATTTTCAAACAAGTTTCACCTTCGAATGAATTGACACTGCATTTTGAATGTACGCGAAGTGAAAACATGAACTGGGTCGCCATTAAAAACTGCTTTCTGACACATTTGGAAAATAGATAAAACAGGTCAAGTTGCTTCAGGAATCGTTCTTGAAAATTGGGAAAACGACCTCATGAGACCTCAAAAACTTGCAAGAACATAGTCATTTGATCCATCAGTATAGTGCAAAAGACGGATCAGAGAAATAGATCACGAGGAACCAGATATTAATCAGAAAAGTTGCCCAATTAAATTTTTCTGAAACAACAGTTGTTCTGAAACAATTGAAACACACCCCACTGCTAATTTGCAAAAATAGCAAATCAACCCTTGACGAGCTGCCATCAGACACAGTAAATCATTAAGGTACCCTAAGTACATGTGCAAAAGGAATTTCCATGAAACATCTTTGATCAAAAGATATTAACGATCAAAGTTGACCACTCAGAAGGGCTATCAGGAATGTAGATGTGAAACTGAGCAAACTACATTTGGTTTTGGTCTGCTAAAAATAGCAAATCAAATCATTAGGCTCTGAAAACTGACACCCAAGATCATTTAGGTATGGAGAACACATAACAACATTCATTTTGACATAACAGTCAACTGGTTGCGAAATCCAAGCTCAAACAGGAGGCTATTTCGCAAACTGACAAATCTGTAAATAGCAGAACAGTGCAAAAACCCTCCAACTTCACTTTTCAAATCCCTGACTAAGCTGATCATGGGAAGCTAAAAATTGACACACATGCTCAAATATGTCAATCAAATACGTCTGTAAATGGGTTTTGCTTGGAAATCAGCATGCATCAAGTTCTGATTCTCCAAAGTGGGTCATTCAAACTGACCCTTCAAGTGCACTTATGAAAGTGCAGAGGCAATTTCTCGAAATGGGCACCTCAAATTTGCAAAATTTGAGAGTGCCAACAGGTTTTCCCAACTTGGAATTGATGATCAACGTACCTATGAATTATCAAGTGAGGACGTAACAAATCCAGAAAGTGTCGAGCCAAGCGAAGAATCCCTTACTGAAACTGACTCTAATGAATGAGAATGAGGATCTGAGAAAGCCGTGAGCAACTATGATATTGAAAAACTATTCTTGGACCCTGGTCAACTCCCCTTTGACCATAAATTTTCCTTTGTAGCATCTGAAATGTTCCGCCCCATTCTTGAGCCCACCCATGAGCCTGAACTATTTGAACCTACCATCCATACCTCTGAAAGGCCATCTAGTAGTCATGATGCTGATAATTTTGTGCCTTATTATGACTATGATTTCAACTCATTTGAATTTGAATATAGTCCATCCATTGTATCTGACACGAAAGTTGAAATTGACAACTTTTCCTTCACACTTGTGTAATGATCTAAAAATCCTGCAAGATTGAATTCAAATAGTTAGCTGTACCTGAAAGTTAATTTAAATAATCACAATAGAATGCATTAGAAATAATAAAAAAATAAATGGAAGAACTAGTAAGATCTCACCCATTTACTAACTCCATGTCTAACTTCTATTGCACCTTCTTAAGCTTCTTATTGATGATGAAATGCCCTCAGATTTGTGAGCACACTCTAAGATGTCTAATTTTAACAAAGCTATTTGAAGGATTTAAACTATTCACTATGCAAAATAGAAACTCAATCCTAAATGCAAGCAATAATGAATATCAAAGTCTAGATGAGAAGAATGCCTATAGTAAACGTGTAAACAAATGATCATGGATTCAAAAATGAGATCAAGATTGCCATTTTATAGAAAATGCAATCTTGAATGGATGGTCAAGATGAGAGATTGAAGAATACCCTAGAATCAAAGGTCAAGATTCAATAAGGCAACCCTAATTAGGGTTAGGGAAAAATGCCCATATGTTTTAATAAGATTTAATTAAATGAATTAAATCAAGACTGAATGTGACAGTTGAGATGAAATAAGTAAAAATCAGAAGACAAGAGGATAAGATTTTAGAAAATCAATAATTTTGGAAATTACTTGATTTGTAGAAGAATATTTCCCTTTTGAATTAAATTAATTCAAAATAGAAGATTTTGTGAGGTAATTAGTAATTGATTTTTGAAATTAATTACTAAATGAAGAATCAGTGAGATATTTTAAAATGATTTGTTTTATTTAAAAATATAGAAGTGTCACATGCCCTAATTAAATAATTAAAATAATTATTTAATTTAGAAGAAGTAGTTAATTAATTAAATAAATAAATGAATTTATTTAATTTAAGAGAGGATTTAGAAATTAGTGACATATTAAATAGATATATTAAAATATATTAATTTAATAATCAAGAAGACAAATATGATAAGGATTAATTAAAAAAATTGATGACTTTATTTAATTATTAGAAGACTTTGACAATTAGTGACATATTAAAATAAATAAATAAGATTTATTTATTTAATAATCATGAAGAATGAGAGATTATGAATTAATTAAATAGTTATGAATTATTTAATTAAAAATTGAATGTGGGTTAGAAACATAATTAAAATGTTATAATTATGCTAGGATGAAAGGTGGTAAAATATTGCTTGCAGGCCTAAGTCATTTTTAGGTGTCTACAACTTGAGGCTTCAATTTTCACACTTTCCGCATCTTCCCCATATTTTACCAACACTGATGATGGGATTTCCCTTGTTTACCCCCAACTAATTGACTGGGACCAACAAGAACTACCAATGATGGATATCTTTTAGAATGATGATGCAATAACATAATTCATGAGGTTTCGAGAAGGCATACCATGGGGTGATCACAAAACATGATTTTCCATTGACCTAGATTGTGCAGCTTACTTTGGGGAGACTGTGCAATCCTCCAGTCGCAAAAATACAAAGAATAAGATAAAAAAAGAAATGTCTTTAGGTGAAAACCGCAAGGCACCTTCTAACAATAAAATAGTAAAAATAAAGGACGTATCCGAAGGTGAAAACCTCTTTGAGGCACCTAAGGATGGAGGATTGGAATTTCTTCCCGTAACACAGGAAAAATTTGCAATGCTCATCGAAGACACCATCGAAGTTAATATAGCTACACCAGAGAATCCCAAAATGGTTCTCTTGGCTGCATCATTGTCAGAAGAAGAAAAACCTAAATTTCAACAATTCTTCACAAAAAGGAAAGTTAACTTCGCATGGTCATATGCTGACATGCCAGGCCTTGATCCAGAATTGGTATTGCACCATCTTCCCCTAATCCTAGGTATAAAACCAATCAAACAAAAATTATGGAAAATGCATCCAGAGATTGCACTACTTGTAAAGGCTGAACTAAAGAAGTTATTGAATACTGGATTCATAAGATCAATAGACTATGTTGAATAGATATCCAACACTGTCCTTGTCACAAAGCCAAATAGACAAATCCGCATATGTACGGATTTTAGTGATTTAAATAAGGCTTGTCCAAAAGATTATTTCCCATTGCCGAATATAGACATGATTGTTGATCTCACAACAGGGTATGAGATGCTGTCTCTCATGGATGGTTTCTTAGGCTATAACCAAATCCACATTTCATTTGAGGATCATAACAAAATGACATGTACATGCCCATGGGGAACATACTGTTGGAATATCATGCCTTTTGGCTTAAAAAATACAGGCGCCACATACCAAAGAGCTATGACAACAATATTTCATGACATGATGCATATCCTAATGGAAGATTATGTGGATGACCTTTTGGCCAAATATTTGACATGGAAGGATCATATTGGGGTCCTGGACAATTTTTTTAGACGACTAGAGGATTACAAGATTCGTTTGAACCCAAATAAATGTGTCTTTGGGATTACTTCAGGAAAACTATTGGGCTACATAGTTTCACGACGAGGCATAGAAGTTGATCCTACTAAAGAGAAAGAAATTATAGACATGCCTCCACCAAAATGAATCACTGAGTTGAGAACACTTCAGGTCAGACTATAGTCCATCCGACGCTTCATCGCACAGTTGGCAGACAAGTGCCAACCATTTTAGTACCTGTTACGTAAAAGTATCCCCTTTGTATGAATAGAAAAATGCCACACAACCTTCAAAAAAATCAAATAATATCTATTGAAACCACCTATCCTAATGCCTCCAATTGAAGGCAAGCCATTAATTTTGTATGTCTCTGCAACCAAAAATGCACTAGGAGCATTATTGGCACAAACTGATCATGAGGAGAAAGAAAGAGCCATATACTATATCAGTCGCACACTGATAGGATATGAGTTAAACTATACAGCCATTGAACACGCATGCCTTGCAGTTGTCTTTGCAACACATAAACTAAGACATTACATGCTCAGTCACCAAACACACCTAGTAGCTAAGATTGATCCACTAAAGTATCTGTTAGATCTCAAAAACACTGGTTTCAATGAACCATGAGAGGTTGCCAAACTCTCACTACGTTGTTGGTCAACTTGACATGGAAAACCGGTATGGCTGGGCCCTCTACTCTTAAGGCTCTGCTAGACCTAGGTGGGTACACCTATATATGTAACACATATTTTGAATTATGTTTCCTACTTGATCTAACTATCCACAAATGGCAATTTAATAATGGAAAGATATGGTCCTAATTTGGTATAGCTTGTATATGCAATATCAAGGTGTGAATCAATATGTTTAATTAAAGAGATGTCAAATGAAATGAATAGAACTAATGTAATCTAAATAAGGGAGACCAGTGCCTTGTTGGTTAAAACAGAGTCAAATGATAGCTTTAAATGAATGGTTTCTATCTGGTAGGGATTCTAATTATTTGGCATATGATATTTAGTCTATAACTTGTATAAACACGCAGGAATGTAATTATCAAACTCTTCTTAATGATCCAAATGATAATTTCCAGATTATTGTGAATGACTTGAAGGAATTAATCTTTGCTTGAAAGAACCAACCAATCACATCACACAAATATAACAAATATGTACTGATAAACTGAGAATATACTTGATATGTCAATTTAAATAATAAAGAAACATCAACCTTGGAGACAAATTGATAATATTTCAATTAACTTCAACAAATAATTGATACCAAAATAGCACCACAACATCAAATTCCTTTTATTTGATCCTTCAAAATTTATACACGCATCATAGTCTCCTTGAATATCATTCTGAAAAATACTTACATCAATTTTCTATTTCTAAAATCTATCTCCTACTTATCTTCCTACTGCTTACAATTATCCAATAACGAATATTTATACATCAATTTGTGAAAGGTCGTGCCTTTTCAAAAGTCTAAAGCATAAAAAGTTCTAATGAATTCTCCATTTAACTAATTCTTGTTAAGCCACAAATGGACTACAAACATATGTTCCGTATAGTCCTCACGCTTGTGAGTATCAGCATCCCCAATTGTATTGCGGATCACAATCTCCATCATTATCATTTTCTCATTATGCTCACACACTTCATCCGATGTTACATCCTCCATAGTGGCTGTTTTCAACATCTCTTGGAGTATTGCTTTGCATTCACTTTTCCATTTAGTTGCTTCTTTCAGTTTTCCTTCATCATCATATAACTTGGTCAACCTATCTTCAGCAGGCTTTATCAATCCCTACATATCTCCTTTCAACTCTTCATAGAAATCCCTGTGTCTGTCTATGATACAGTTGGCATTCTCAATCTCTTCATTGCTAGGAGTGTCCTTCTGCTCTAATTCCTCAATTTTCTCCCGCATTCTAATGTCCACTCTCCTGTGTTCCTTTATGGCATCCACAAATTGTGAATGCTTTCCCTAGAGCCTATTCAACCAAGTAATTAGGACAACTTGTCTTCTTTTGATTATTGCAGAAAGTGCATCTATTTTACCTTGAGAATATGCAGTTGATCATTCCCAATGATCCCTTTTCTGTGAACTCTCACCTTGGGTGAGCATCCTTGTTGGCTCTGTTACAATACCTACCAAGTCTTTTAAGCGTTCATTTTCTCTCAACATTCTTTCATTACCAGTTTTATACATCTCCCTTTCCCTTATCAATGCTTGGATTTGAGCTTTGTTTAACTTGGCTATGTTTATCCCAATATCAGCAGTTGCCACAAGGTCAACTTCCCCAGCCTTCAGAGTCATGACATGTCCAAATTCCTTTTCAGTATCAATAATGATTGACCTTTTGTGAGGAGGATATAAGGCCCAAATCATCAATGTCTCATCGTCAGGGTTGTATCTTGATCTTGTGTATACCTGCGTCACCTTTTTTATACTTAGCTTGTGGGTGGCTTTGTTATCTTTTAAGAAACTATCAAAAACTAATGCATAGTTCATATCCAAACCTGGAAAAATCATAACACCTGCCTTTTCTAGCAGCTCCCTTCCCTTTTCAAGGGCCATGTTAATCATTTCCCTATCTACTTCATCTTTTAGGCTTTTCAACAGTTGATCCTCATTTCTTGGAGTAACATTATCAACCTACCCTCTTATCTCTTTTCCTTTTTGCTTATATAGAAATGTTTTAAACTCCGAGGTTTTTATAAATTCATCATCTGATATGAAAGACCTATAGTCTTCATGTCTCGTATCTATATCCATGGTTTCATCAACATCATTATCCCTGGCAACATATGTATAGTCCCGAGTCCTCATTCTCGAAACCTTCTCAGATGAGCTTTGTGGCCTGCCTGTTTCCGATATCCCTTTAATGGAGGATAACAATTCAGCATCCATCAGCTCTTGATTATGTTTTTCAATCACAATTTGTACCTCCTCTGCCTCCAAGTTTCTGATTATATCATCAGATTTATAGGGCACATGATGGTACCCTCCGAAATTTATTTTTTGTTTGACAGAGTGAATATACCCCTCAGGATCAAAGCTCTTTCTAACTGGTGCTCTTCTCCTGTTATAGTGCAACAATTTATCCAAAATCAAATCATAACCTTCTTTGGCTAATACAGTGAAATCACTAAAACACAATGTGCTAGGCATAAAGGCTTATTGCCCATATGAACTTAAGTTCATAACACTGGAGTAATCCATTTGCCTAACAATTTCTAAGTAGGCAATTCTATCTGGGACAGTTCTAGGCAAAATGAAAGGTGCATCTTCAAAGCCATAAACCCTGATCATTGTGGCATTCTCTAAATAGTACCAATCCCCCCAATTATGCATTGATTGGTCCATTGTAATCACAAGGATGGTTGAAAAATCTATACAAGGGTTTCACAACAAATTCTTCAAAATGCAGGAAGTTTGAATTGGCAAACCTGTTGTCCCAAACAACAGTCCATAGTTGAATAGGCAATGGCTTACCTTCTTTGTCAAATTACAAAATCATCAGCTCCTGGGGCCATAAACCCAACTCTTGTCTAAAGTACAGTACTAAATGCAGTAGTAGTGAATAATTTATGAGATGGAGAACTGAAGCGCCAACTTTTATTGCCATCAAATCCATATCCAGCTCTTTAGAGATGTGTGCTGCATAGTCAAATGATCTTGAATTATGGTATTGAATGTCTGCAGCAATTACCATGGGTACAACTGCCATATGCTCAGGTACCTCCATTCCCAATACCTGTCCCACCGAGTAATAAGTGTATTTGAGGTAAGGTTCGAAAAGATCGACATGATAGGGTGGCCCCTCATTGTATTCCATTGAAATAGGCTTGCCATGACACCTAATTATGTGCAGAGGAAACCTCCACCCTTTATAGATGGTGTCCATCCTCCTGAACTCACTGTCGAGCTCTTCGCTCACTATTTTCTCATTGCATATGCCTTCCATCCTGAAAACCTCAGCAATTGCATTCTCAGATATATGTATCAACGGGTTCCCTGACAAATCACATATAGCTCTGCCTTTTGGGTCATAATGTCCAGCTAGCATCTTTATTAGTTCCAAATCAACAAAAATGTTAGGGAACACCAATTTCCCTAAGTTAAGCCTCCATGGATTGCATACCGGCTCAAAGCAATTTCTCCCGTGATAGTGGAACATGAATAACTCGTAGCCCCTAATTGGAGTCCAAACATCTTCTATAAATTTGCATCTATCATCTAATTATTAATATCCACTTTGAGCTATGCAGAACACCTAGCTCTAGGTCCAAAACCAAGTAATTGATTTATGAGATCCTGATTAAGCTTCCTTTCAGTACCTTTTGTTGGTAATTTAGTCTTCTGCTTTTTCCTTATGGTTGGCTACCATCCTCGGATTTTCTTCCCTTTGGTTTTCCTGAAATAGCGTCTTCCATGATTCAAAATTTTAAGAGCTCTGAAGAAAAAACTTACTGTAACCTTCTACAGACTTAAGCCAAGTGAATGCCTTAATTGCTCTGCTGGTTCCTTTGCTTTCTTTCACTTTGAATTCCACGGGGCAATGATTTCAAATGATATGCAAAATCTCCTACGCTTCATGGTGCCATTAATTATCTTTACTAAGATATGAATGCTACAGGTTTTTTCAAAATTCTCGCTGTCACATTAGGGTTTATATCGGCGAGATATTTCAAACCTTTGGCTGATCCGCCTGTTCAACATTCACCCATTTGCCAAGACGTCCTGCAGTTTCCCTGACTTTAAAAGTCTCCCCGATAGTTTCTCCTTTTTCGCTCTTTATACCGCCGCTACCTTCACCGAAACAACTATCGCTCAGGCCAATGAATTGGGCCAACAGTTTCTTATCTCACCTCGAAAATACTTGGTCTCACTGAGATGTTCGCTTTATTTACTTATGTCGCCGAGACTAAGCACTTTGTTCTACCAACCAAATAATATTCGTTGTGATGTCTCTTAGATCTCCTCGCGATGATATGTCTTTCCAATACGCCTTCTCTTCAGTGAGACAACGCGCATCATCTCCCTAGTATCTCTTATTTCGGTAAGCTTCTTTCTTCGTTGGCGTGACCCGAGGGATCGGTAAGACCTTCAGAACTTTCCCCGCATCATTTGTCTCACCGAGTGGTCCCTCTTTTGTTTTATCGGCAAGACCAATAGCGCTACGGGAAGTGTTTCAAAATCTCTCTTCGAGGACCAAAGTCTTCCTGATAGGTTTCGCTTTTCACCAATCGGCCCAAGGTAACTTAGCTCGATATGATCTTTCATCGTTATACCGATATATTTTGTTTTGCTGATAAAAATTATAGACCCACATTCTCCTTGTGTACAATTTTATTGGTATGACCTGTCTAATGTCTTGCCGATGAATTGAAGATATGTACATTATCATCGATGAGACCTATACCCACTTATGCCGATATTTCCATATGTCAATGTTTTAATGCCAAATGAATTTTATGGGGTTATATGAAAAAATTTAAACCAGATTTTGTAAAAGGATGTCATGTGAGGATTTTTCTGTTTGTATTATGAAGTTTTTGTGGGAGGGGCGACCATAAATTCATAATCACCACCACTGAGTACTTGACTAAGGGGATTGAAGTTGTCCCTCTCACTTACATCACCGGTAAACAAATATCAAATTTTATCCTTAAATACATCATCTGTCGCTATCGTGTCCTACAATCCATCATCTTAGATAACAATCGTCCATTCAAAAATCAGGACGTTTGTGAACTCTGTGAGAGATTCCACATCCAACATCATTTCTCCACCCCATATTATCCATAAGGTAACGGTCAAGCTTTGGCGTCAAATAAAAAAATTCTTCACCTTAAGTAGACAGTCAATGACACTAGCCGAGATTGGCATTTACAACTAAATCCTTCCTTATGGGCTTACTATACCAGCATTTGTACACCCACTAGAGCCACTCCATTTTACCTTGTCTACAAATCTGAGGCCATATTTCCCATCGAGGTCAAAATTCCTTCCCTCCGTGTCTCCTTAAAAGGAATGATTGATGATGAAGAGTACAGATAGTCTCGCCTACATGAGCTAGAAATGTTACAAGAAATATGAAAAAATGCCTTGAATCACTTGCAGGCATATCAAAATCATCTCTACTAGAGCTATAAAAAAAGAGTGATGGTGCAACAATTTGAAATCGGTGACTTGGTTCTCATGTAAAATTCAAGAAATCAAGTCGACCGTGAAAGGTCTAGCAGGTTTGAGCCTAATTGGCTTGGTCCTTATATTATTACTTCAACATTTAGTTTTGGAGCTTATCAGTTGGCCACACTTGATGGAGAACAGTTGACAAAACCTATAAAAAATCTACATCTATGAAAGCTCTACACATAGCATCAGAGAGCTTGGCTAAAAACCTAAAAATATAAAAAATATTGAAAATAAAGAAAAAAATCGTCCCTTGATGAAAACTTGGAAAACATGCATCTTGGTGATACCAAAAAAAATAAAAATGACAAAAATAGTTAAAAGAAATAAATTCGTCCAATAGTGAAAACTTGGAAAATAGGTACTTTGGATAAGTACCATGGTGAAAACTTGGCAAACATGCGCCATGTGTAGTTGATCGTTGCTTCAAAATCTACTATTAATCTAATAGACCCTTATCCACTTTCCATAATCACAACGACCTAACACATTCATGACATTCATCCTAAGTATTGTCGATTCTGACCATGGTTAGCATTTGGTTGACATCACCCCTTGCATATCCTTGCCTTCTATCCCGTGTCTACCTATTTCCATATCATTTGGCCTGGGTAATCCATGATATGTCTGGGGGCAAGACCTTTATCATGTAATTGCAGTGGGTGTTGCACATGATCCTGCATTCTAAAAAAGTCTTAAAAAAAGTCATAAAAATAAGAAAAAGTCTTGAAAAAAGTCATAAAAATATGAAAAAGTCCTAAAAACAAAAAAGACCTAAAAATTGAAAAATATCTTGAGAAAATAAAAAAAACATCCAAATCAATGTCAAAATCCCAAAAAAGAGTGAAAGATAATGTCTGTCTTATCAATCCAATCAGTCACGTCAATCAATCTTTTGTCCACGTCCGAACTACGTTGTCTTTGCGCATTTTCTACGTAGGTGAGATTCATCTTTGAATCCCCAAGGCATTAGGTCAGTCTTTCTAGGTTTGTCAAAATAAAATCATGATTCAAACTTCTGTCCTTTGGACAAGGTCATTGGTCGTGTTGAACTACGGGGTCTCTGAGTGCACGACATAGGAAAGGCCATCAATCGATGAGCCCTCGAGGCCACACTAGGTTAGTCCATTAGAGTTCATGGCACCACATTTTCACACATGTCCAACTATCTTCAAATCAAGAAAATATTCTGTCAATCCCGAGTAGGCAGTCTATCAATAATTTGTCTCATCAACACTTTTGGTCAAAACAACATGTCAGCAATGACATGTAATCAAATTCTATCAAGAAAAAATAACCTGGAAAAATTGTGAGTTCTTCTTCAGATGTGTCCTTCTGAAAAGAAACTCTCATCATTTCTTTATGATTTTGGATGTGTCCTTCCTAAGTATCGTCATCATCATCTGGAATTTTGATGGATTCTCCTAACTCTGAGAATCGATTCCCTAGATATCAATGTCATTTAGGATGTGTCATTCCTGAATCTGATATCACTCAGCATTTGGCAACCTTGACCTTGTCAACCTTAGAATTTTAAAACACTTGGCAAAATTTATCTTTATTTTTGATGGTTATCATGATATCAGTTCCTGATGTCGTAGGAGCCACGATATATCATGATGATCATCCTTGTCTTTAAATGATCACTCTGCTACTAGTTTCTCAAGGATGTCCTGACTTCAATATTTAGAGAAGCAACAATGTAGTATGATGATTTTCTTATCTACTTTTTACTATCATGTGGCTAGTTTCTCAAGGATGTCCTGACATCAGGATTTAGAGAAGCATCGAAATCTCATGATCAGTCTGATTTTTTTTGGCGGTTGGTCATGACAAAGTGACTAGAGGCAATTATGTTCCTCATATGAGTCATGAGCATCCTTGACTATGACTGTTGATCTACGTGGTGGTTCAACCTTGCACACTATTGATCTACGTCATATCATAGTGTTTGTCAGCCATCATGACATTTTCGCCCAATGATGATTAAGAGCAACAACTAGGATAACACTATAGAAAATTTTTGAAGGATTTTTTTGTTTTTGCACCAACATCCATCTTCGTCTTCTCTTCTCTTGTTCTCTGATGATATCCTATGACATAAATAAAAACAAAGTTGCATACATGATCATACAAGAATTTCATATTCACATTTCTCATCTGCACAAATCAAATACCATAATTCACATTGCATAATGCTATCATTTACATCCATCCATCTCACATTATAAAACCATCATTTGCATCAACATATAGGAATCATAAATATTATTTGCATTAAAATATAAGAATCACATCATCATACATACATAACCACATCCATAATTGCATTCATAAGCATAAAACATGATATCCATACATCTCATAGAATCATACAAGCATCACATAGCATCTGATAAAACATAGAACACCATAACACATAGAATCATATAGGCTGCATCAAAACTTTATCGCATATATGTAATCTCAAAAAAATATCATGTCATAGGATAGAGTTATAGGATATCCCCAAATTGGAGCTCACAGGTTTGAATGTCAATATATGCAAGTGTCTAATACAAATATCAAAATGCAAGTCCTATGATGTACCCCCTCTATCCTATGGAGGTGAATCACGAGGTGGCTATGATTGGCTAATCATGTGAAAAGTGACCTGGATAAGAGTGGTGTCTGGAGTTTGAATCTGGGATCCCGAAGACTCAGTAATGGGAGGCTGGCTCTGCTCTACCTCATGTCCTGATGAAATTGATCTATGACCATTCTCTGACTTGTGGTTGTGGCCTGAAAAATGTCAATGTGAACTATGTTACCTATGGCTTGATGACTTCCCTGATGCAGTGGATCCCCCAACACTAGTATGGCTACTACTGTGTGATCTGCTATTGCTGTGGGTCTGGGTGCCACTGCCAATCCTTCTATATGACTGAGATAATCCTAGGTACCATCTCTCTAGTGGAACAACCTCCTCATAAAGCAACCTATACTTGACCCTTGCTCTCAACCATCCTAGCCAGCTCCCTAGCCATATCCCTTGACAGTCCGACACATAACTCTGCGAACTCTGTCACCCATCGATCTGACTCCTACCATCGAATAACGACCTGATCTCTCTCCACCCTGGTAATCTCAAACTCCACTACCATGACCTTGTTCTGAGACAAGGTCGCATCTAGTCTTCTCTAGAGATCTATGATCCTCTGATCAATGGTGGCATCTATGAGAAAAATCAATGACCTGTCCCCCTCCTCATCTCCAATGATCATTCACTCTCGCAATCTCCTCTCAACCTCATCCTCCCCCTCATCCTCCTCCTCATCCCTCTCATCCTCTCCTTGGACCTCCTCCAAGTCGATATTAAGAGGATGGTGCTTGGAAAATGGATCCTCCTCTACTGGCATCTCTCCCTCTACTCTCGCCTCCACCTCCTTTGCTCTGCCCTCCACCTTCTCTCCACCTCTGACCTCCTCCTTTGCTCCCACCTTTGCCTCCTACCTAGCTGGATTCTCTCTCTCCTTACCCTCCTCCCGGATAGGTGGCAATGGTACGCCATCCAATCTCTGCCCTCCATCATCCCTCCTCCTCCTCACCCCCCTCCCATCTCTACGATCATCTCCTCCCCCGCCACCCCCATCATCTCCCCCACATTTGCCTCCATCTCCCCGACCACCATCTCTCCCTCCACCCCCCCTGCCATCTCTGCCTCTGTATCTCCCACCCTGGCCTCTCCTCTGTACCCGTGAGATAATTGATCTCTGATATATTGGAGCCAGACCATCTGGATCTGTCAATGGAATTGGCATATGAATCTACCACCAGGCATCAAACTCAGTAGATGTCCCAACATCTGCTGAACCTCCTCTCCATAACCACTACTATGCAACCAGGCCATCTATTTGCTTCTTGGCTACTACCACTGCTATCGGCAGCCCCCATATGGTCTCCCTAGAGGACCGTGCATACTTTGTTGTCCCTACTGGCACATCCTCCTGCTTCCCAAACTATCGTAGTACCCATTGGGGCAGGTACATCTCAATAATCTACTAGCTCTACACTATGTGTCCAATCATGTATCGAAACTATCTGCATAGTGATAAATGCCCATCCTCATTGGGCCACTTGGCACAATATTTATAAGGCCTCCAGACAAAGCTGATCAAAGTGTTGATCTGATGATGCCAGTACCTGGTATCTCCCACATGAGTCTGGCTAATTGAAACCACATAAAGATAAACATAGGGCATCCCATCACCCAACTACTGAATATGCACCAGTGGTCAAAAAATGGGAATGTGCTCCAATGCCTAGATCATAAGTAGTGTGGTCCCACAACTGATACTCTGCCCCTCATGATAAAATACCTCATGAAGCTGATGATATAGCATGGCCAACAAGCAGGGCCCCCAGGAAAAAACTATCCTCTGACCCTGCATACGAACTAGTACCTCCCCCCATCCAATCAGAAAGCTATGTCTACGAAAATCCGGTATCAACACTCCGAAAATCAGTGTCATGAGCATGGCATCCCATCGTGGAAATTGGTTAGCCACAACATCCCATCTGATCTCATACCCTTGAATTCCTAGACCGACACCATTGACACCACTGACATCCTCATACATCTCTTCTAGGGCATGTTGCCCTCAGTGCGGATCGTATACCACCTTCTTCTCATTGATCGGGATGTGCAAAATATGATAAACATCCTACAGGGTAATCGTAGCCTCTCCGGTAGGTAGCTGAAATGAACATGTTTCTGAGTGCAACCTCTCATAAAGTGCCATCAATAAACCCTTGTTTTCCTGAATAATGGGCATATAGGTGACGTAGTATAACCCCAGTCTCATCAACCGCTGCCTCTCCCTATCACTCAATCGATCTCTAAAAGCATAAGTGGCTGGTCTATACTCTCGCATATATATGGGCATTAATCATCTCTGCACACATAGAAACAAGGATTAGCACACATGGGTAAGCACAATGGCATATTATTACCATCTAAGAAACCAAACATGCATCTAAATCAAGAGTCAACACTGGTTAACTGCAATTGCGTCGTATTAACTACAATTGCATCGCGATATGTCACATGCGGCTTTGCATCTTGCATTTGTGTTGCAATATCACGAATGCGTCATTCCATCTAGCAATTGAGCATCTTTGATGCGATTGTGTCATTCCATAGAATGATTGCATCATTTTATAGCAATTGTGTTGTTAATCGTTATACCTAGCTTTTGCATTGCAACATGGCACTTGCATTGCGGAAACCCGCATATGCATTGCATTTTGACACTTGCGTCGTTTGCCTTCACAGTTGCACGTTTTTAACCTTTAACCTACCTACCCATTGCACTTGCATCACGACACAATAAAATGTGTCAAACGAGAAAGCTATTGCGGCTTATTTGAAGACAATTGCATCACAATGGATTTGTTTCCCCTCTCGAAACCCTGATAAATGTGCAAGAATCGAAAAAATTAAAGGTTGGATAAGGTACTTATCGGTGCCTCTACACCCTCAGGTCTTCGAAATGTCTGCACGCAGTAGCCACGGTGGTATGTCATGAGAATCACCATCTTCTCCTCGAGCTCTGATTTCTTGAAATTTTGAATAGCGAATGTGAAAATGACACTTGGTTTGGCTTTTTCAACCAATTTATACATTGAAAATTAGGGTTTGACCTACTGGGTTTTTACCAAAGGCTCTTTTGACCGCCTTTGTCTGGCATGTTGATTGACTAAGCATCCTCTGTGTTTGAATCTGATCACACCATTGTTTATTTGGTCATTAAATTGATTAATCGAGACACTTTCCAAAATTTTCTAACCTTGGGTCAAAATTCAAAAATTTTGCAGAAGGGGCATAGACACTCTGTACCTTCACTGGGGCATATTCTGGACTATTTTTCTTTGCCATAACACAATAAACTGCATTATGACAAAGAGGGGCAAATGCAGACATTTAAAAATGACCTAGGCCTGCAAGCACTATTTTACCACTTTTTGTCCTAGCATAATTATGACATTTGAATTATGTTTCTAACTCACTTTCGACTATTAATTAAATAATTCATAATTATTTAATTAATTCATATCTTTTTATTCTCCATGATTATTAAATAAATAAATCTTTATTCATATTTATTTATTTAATGCGCCATTGATTATCTAAAATCTTCTCATAATTAAATAAAATTCTCAATTTATTTAATTAATATTTATCATTTATGTCCTCTTGATTATTAAATAAATATATTTTAATTAATTAATTTAATATGCCACTAATTCCCAAATCCTCTTTTAATTAAATGGATTTATTAATTAATTTAATTAATCAATCACCTCTTCTGAATTAAATACTTATTTCTAATTATTTAATTGCCTTATTTGACATTTCCCTCATTTTAAATAAAACTTGATTTATTTAAAAATGGCTTTGCATGGTTAACTGCTTCTTCTTTTAGTAAATAATCTTAAAATCAATTATTTACTATCTCACTAAATCCATATTTTGAATTAATTTTAATTCAAAATGGTAATATTCTTCTACAAATCAAGTAATTGCTAAAATTACTGATTTTCTAAATCTCATCTTCTTGTTCAAACATTATCTTCTTGATTTTTACTAATTTTCATCTCACTATCATATTTATTCTCCATCTTTGATTTAATTTCTTAAAATAAATCTTGCCCACTCATTTAGAAATTTTAACCTAACCCTAATTGAGAGTTGCCATTTTTGAATCTTGACTGTTGATTCTAGGGCATTTCTCAATCTCTCATCTTGTCTGTCCATCCAAAATTGCATTTTCTATAAAATGCCAATTTTGTTCTCATTTTGACACCTCTTGATTACTTGAATCTCTTAAAATCTTTTGAATTACTCTTGCATTTCTTGAGTTTTAGTTTCTTTCATATTGTTTCATTTAATTACTTGCATTTAAAATTTAATTTCTATTGCATAGTTTATAGTAAATCCTTCAAAACTTTACTTAGGGATAGGCTATATAGTAGAGTTTTCTCATCACAATTTGAGGGCACACTCATCATCACAACAAGCGAGAAGGTGCAATGGAAGTCAACCATGGAGGAGGAAGGACTAGGTGAGATCTCTCCTATTTTTTCTTTACTTTATTATCCTATGCATTCTATTGTCATTGTGGATTTTATTTCTATTGCATGTATATGTATGCTAATCTAATATGATCCTTGTAGAAAAATCCTCAATCACACTATATTGTTCTAAGGTCTAGGGCATACCTAACAAGTGGAACTATCTCTCCTTGGGCTTGAGCTGTAACCTCCAACTATTGTCTTCGTGTAGTCTCTTGTCCCAATTGCACCTCTAGTTTTTGCCTATGGGTAGCCTCAACTTCCAACTATGCCTAGAGCTAATCACACTCTTGTCTATATCTGTCTCTCTCTTGGCATGCTTGGTCTTGGTATACTTTCCTCTGATCATTCTCCTTACGATCTTGTTCTCTCTTCTATGTGAGGACCTATACCCTTTTATTTTCCTACCCTGACACTAATGCCACTTGCCACTAATGCTGCACATGAGGTGGTGGCCCATATGGTGTCCCCTATGGTACCTATGCTAGGATTTGTCCTTGTCCTCTACCACCTTGACCTTAGTGTCTCTAACCCCCTACACCTCCACCTGCTAGATCTATAAGTCTCATAGGTCTACAACCTATAAACCATGCATCATAACCTGGTGTGGTCCGAGGATCATCTAGACCTCCCACATATACCTAATGAAATGGAGACAATTGATCAAAATATATAATGCCCATCTGAGGTGCCACTATCAGACGCAACTCTCTCACATCCCTATGGGTATGGGAAAAGCAAGCAACGTAGTCATCTACGAGGACAAATTGTTGCTTCTCAAACTACCATTGTACCCTATCTAGCAGGTACCTCTCTATCATTTGTGGATCATGACTGAGGTGCCATCAAGTCTATCATGTGTATGATAACTTCTCTTGATCTTCCTCCTAGGCCTCTACACCTAGCCAAGGCCTCCATCTAAAATCTATCATCTCATCAATGAAGCATCTCCAATGAGCCACACCAACATGACCCATATGATGATGTGTGAGAATAACATTATAACCATAAGAAAAGGGCTCTCTTGGTAGTTGATCTCGGTGAATATCTCTGACTAGCTTGAGCACAACAACGTGCTCCCTATTAGAATTTAGTACTTAACATATTTAGCTAAGAAAATTTATATTAACGTGCTATTGCTAATTTAATAAATAATTTAGGTTTTGGTAGTTATATTTTCATAACTAGTTTTATATGGGAATATTGGCTTTTTAAAAGAAATACAATGTAATAGTTATTGGGTGTAATGTGAATGATTAAAATTTAATTCGAGAGAAATCTCATTTTTTCTCTCATTTCGATATGGTATCAAAGTAGGCTTCTTCTTGGACCTCTCTTTGATCACTTTCCATTCATTTGTCTTTAATCCAAAGTGATTCATTCAAGCACGAAGCAATACAGACCACGTGTAACAACCATTGATGTTTGTCCACCATTCTTGCATTTCATCAATAGGTGAGCAATGTAGACCATGTGCAAAACCCTTTTAAATCCATCATTCATCTACATTTCATCTCTTTCTCTCCATTGTGTTCATCCCATAATTTTTTTAAAAAAATCCCCGATCTTCCACAAAAGTGTGATCAATCTAGGTCCTTAAATTGGATGTTTTTTGCATTCTCTTTTTGGGTACAAGAATCACCATAAATGAAGGGTGTTATAAACCAGCAATACTAGCCGTTTGAAACAATAGTATCAGGTGGTTGAATGTTTTAAATCAGTTTTATTGTGTGCAACAATTTGAAGAGGCATTATAAATTTCTAGAGGTAATTTGAAAGATTGATTAGGTGATTAGGATTTTCTAAGGATTTTTGAATATATTTTCTTAAGATAATTTTTGAGCAGTTTCTAGAGAAATAACCTACCTGTTACGCCTAAAAAACTAGTGTTTGAATGAGTTGTTGAGAGATTTGGATAGATTAAGGCATTTGCATTGTTGAGGTGCTAATGAAATGAAAACAATTCTTTTGTTTTTTTTTCCATATACTTGCTGTGCCCAACCACTAACTAATTTTTAATTGAATTTCATTTGATATGGTTTGATGTTTTTGGTGGTATAAATATTGGAACAACAATCTGCAAGACAAAAAAATGGTAATAGAATCTAAAATGAAGAATTTATTTCTTTATAAAAAATTTCATTTATTTTTCTCACAACGATGTTTATAATGGTACTACAATGAAGACTAAGGGGGAGTTTTTTGGAAGATGGTTAGCGCTCCCCTCAAGATTCATGACATGGAATAACCACCTCCCATGGATCTATTAACTTTGGCAGTTGTATTAGGCATTATTAGTGTTAGTGTAATTAATATTTAATTAAATTTGCATAACTTTACTTAGGTTGAGCTAATTTTAGGTCAACATTAGGGTTGCATACTTTGCTTTTATAAAACAAATCATCTCATTGTAATATTGAATTCCTGAATAATAATATTTTGCACATTACATGCAAAGCTCTGCTTTTTTGATGTTTTCTCTTCTGTGGAAGGTGTTTAGGTTTGCATGTCTGATCTAGGGTTTCTAACATGGTATCAGAGCCTTGACATGCAGCCCCTTCTCAAATTTTGGAGAAAACCATTACAGATTTCGTTCGGGGTTCCTCGAGGATTTTATGCCTTGAGTTCATTTATGCAGTGTATTGGATTAGATCGGGCCTCACCATTGGATTCAGAGCGCTGGAAAAATTTAGGTTTGGCTTTCATTTTGCAGATTTTGGTCATGATTTGCCAGATCTGTGAGGGTTTCAGTTTTGGTGATTTTTTGGAAGCTCTGGAGGTCGCTGTTTTTTTGGAGCATTTTGAGCCCAAACGGAGGTCACCATTGCGTTCGCAGCGGTCAAAAACCCTAAGATCGCCTTTCATTTCATCAATTTTGGCGAAGTTGGTTTGGAGGGCAAATTTTTTTTGCCATGGAGGCCGTACGGCCTCCCCAACATGCATTTTGATGCAGGTTTTTGCACGAAAATCAAAAAGAAAATCAAAACGCACATTGGGTTTTATGCTGCCAATGTTAAAGGATCCCACCACTGCCGCGCCACCAGGCAGCCACTGGACGACCACCCGCTCGCCGCTCTGGCCGGTGGCTGCCCCTCCAGCTCTGCCGACCCTCTTCAGCCCCCGCGGGCTCCAATGCACAGACTGCTGGTCGTATGGGGGATCGGGCGCTATGCGCCCAGCCCTCGGCCGACCCCTTAGCCCTCATGAAGGTCACATGGGTGACCAGGGGCTCCACCCCAGCCCCTGTCCGCCAGCCCCTGGTCGCATGCAGGACTAGGGGCCGAAATTTTTTAGCCCCCTGGGCTTCCTGCAGGCCTTATTGGCCTTTCTGGAGCACTTTCACGAAATTGGGTATAAATTTTGCATACGATGTCCGTTTTTTGCAAAAGAGATACCATTGGAAAGCTGATTCCGGCACCAATCTAGTCAATATTATAGTTTTTCTATATTTTGCTCCAGATTTATTTTGCAGCTCCTTGAACTCAGATGTTGTTGTTTTCACTCCGGAGGGCATATCTTTTGATTCGGTGATCCTTTTTTTGCCATTCTTACAGTGTTGGAAATCTAGTTCAGTCCTCTACACAGGTATGAGGTCTATTTTCATTTTATGTTTATGCATGTTAGGCATTATCTCCTTTTGCAGTCATTGGGGATTGTGATAAATGAACTAATATAAAGTTCCATCAAGGGGGTTTCTTGCATAATAATATTCTTTGTGTTTTGATGACAACTCGCATGGGTTGTAATCTAGTTTCTTAGTTTCTTTTGGCCATATTTTGTCTTAGTTTGACACATACCAGATTCATTTTGGTTCACACTTTAGATTGAGAGCCTATGGTTAGTGATCCGCATCGGATCCATCTCAGTTTGAGGGCCACTAAATTTGTGGTTATTGTTCTCGAGTTTGTATGGTACTTGTTCCCATGGAAGAGTTTCAATCTTAGTTTTGACATCGGCATCGAGATTCATGGCTTCCAGATTCTGTCATCATCATATCATCTACTGTTGCTCTATGGATTCCAGGGTTGTTCTAGTTTGGTGTTTTCAAGTGTTCCGTGGCATCGGGTCTGCTATCACATTATTATGATTCTGATATGGTATCTTGTAGACAGAAGTATCTTTCCTTGCTTGCCAGATTGTGGTTCCAATGTTACTCCACAGTGTTCTTCTAGTGCTTCTTTGCAGCAGTCATCTCATTGTAGGGGGGCTTGTCCCACTGGGTTTTCCTTCTCTACCTCATTATTGCATTTGTACATGGGTACCTGATTAGGCCTTGTTGCCGGGACCCATTCACGATTTCTTGCATTCATCTTAGTTTTAGGTGCATGCTTATCTAGTCTCCCTAAGTTGCACTTATGGGGGGGTGTTAGTGTAATTAATATTTAATTACATTTGCATAACTTTACTTAGGTTGAGCTAATTTTAGGTCAACATTAGGGTTGCATACTTTTCTTTTATAAAGCAAATCATCTCATTGTAATATTGAATTCCTGAATAATAATATTTTGCACATTACATGCAAAGCTCTGCTTTTTTGATGTTTTCTCTTCTATGGAAGGTGTTTAGGTTTGCATGTCTGATCTAGGGTTTCTAACAATTAGGTCGATATTTTGGTGCAACAACAACTGTGAGGCCAAAAATTGGTATTAGAGCCAAAGGTGTCGGGTTCGAATCCCCTCGAGTAATGTTGAAGGGTATTTTGTTGGAAGATGGCCAATGCTTCCCTCGGGATTTGTGACATGGACTAATTGCCTCTCATGAATTTGTAAACACTCTGGTAGTTGTATTGGGCATTAACAATTCAATATTTTGGTGCAACAACAATTGTGAGGTCAACTCTCCCAAGCCCCAAGTATGTAGCAAAGTAGACCCAGTAGAAATGCTAGTGGGATCCCTGTATACAACTTGGTGCATACCATGGTATAAGTGTCCAAGGATGTAGGGACCTCAAGCAAAGATAACACCATCATCTATAAGCCTCTCCAATACTCTACCCCATCTAGTGCTAAGTAGATGGGATCTCCCATCTGCAACAAGTCATCCCATGATGATGCTAGATGTAAAAAGTATCACGTCAGGAACCCTACCAACATAGGGTCACAAGTTGACCTGACCATCCTCAAGATGAATATGATCATCATCGAGAACACACTCCAAAGATGCATTTTCTAGGGTAGCCTCGTACACCACTCACTCACCATGGATGGGTACTTTTGGGCACTCTCAGAATGCACCACATATCCTCTAGGGTAACAGTGGCCTCACTAGTAGGAATGTGGAATGATTAAATCTCTGAATGCCACCACTCAATCAATACTATAATCAAGGAACAATGCACTTGTACATCAGGCATGCAAGTAATATGGTACAATCCAACTATGTGAAGGAACTCAATCTCCTCATAGGAGAAAATCTCCAACCTCTCCATAATCTATGGCCAATTCTCTTAGGAAAGGAGTGGGACAAAGATGACCTGTAAGCATGACACAATGTCAATGTTCTAGAAATTTTTACAAAAATCCAAGTCAAAAATACCTAAAGAACAAAAGAAAGCCATTTTACAAAGGCATCACACTGTCATCCCACAAAAGTGTGGAAATTTTACAAAAGTGTCACTATATTTCAATAGCGTCGCACTGTTATAAAAAGCAAAAGCATTAAATTTCATTTAATGCATTGAGATGAACAAGTCAAAAGTGTTGCTTTATTACAAAAATGTCATGATATTTTCAAAGAATCAATACTATTGTAGATCCCCAATTCTTTTGTCAAAAGTGTTGATTGACGGTACACAAGTGTCGAAGCATGTTTCAAAAGTGTCAAAAAAATCTCGATGCATTTTTTGGTCCTACTTCTAGCCTACATTTCACTATCTAGAAATACATGCAAAGGAAGTTTTTCGAGGTACGTATTGGGGGTCCTACATTGACTAGCCATTGGAACTCAAAGAACTGATCTTTACTATGTATGGGAAGAGCTACTTGTGCCCATGCGTTAAGCGCTCCATAGGAAATATAAGCTAGATCTCTCTAAGCTCTCAGATCTCTCTAAAGAAAAGTGTGCAATTGAGCTTGCAATTCACCCAAATTCACATATATGCATAGCCAAACCTAGGGTTTTAGCCCTGCAACTCAATTTTCTCGCTTCGCATCCTATCTTGATCACTTCATCATGTTCCTAAGAATTATTTTTTTCCTTTCTACAATAGAGCTACTCCTGTGACTTTATCACGAGCTTGACCTGAAATTTAGTTTTTCCGCTCGATCTCTTGAGGGGGAAGAACACCAACAATCCTTTGTCTATTTGGGCATAATGGGGCATCAAAAAGAGTTAGAAAATTTTAAATTTTTGATCTAAGAAGTATTAGTTCTTTGAAGCAATGCAACAGGTGCCTCGCTTCAAAGAGGGAAAAAATGTAGACACCTAGAAATGTCCTGAGTATATTACACACCAAGATTTCACTTACTAAATTCATTTCTCTCCTAATTCACCTAGTTCATCTATTTTATTAAATAATGTCCAATTATATAGTTAAATTCACCATTTTCTCCTATTAATCAAATAATTAATTTAATTTGATTAATTCCTCACCTTTATTACTAATTTTCTTCCCTTTTGATTGAAATATGTCAAATTATTTAATTAAATGTCATTTTCCCTCTTTGATTAAATAATTCTTATTTATTTAATTAAAGTTCTTAATTCCTTATCTTGCATAATTAAACAATTTTTTAAATTATTTAATTGATTGATTTTCCTCCAATCATTCAAAGAATATTCTCATGGAATATTCCATTTTCAAATTTGAATTTCTCCCTCCACATGGAAATATCTCCACATGCTTCCTAAAATTAAGGGATTTTTTAATCTCTCAAGGATTGTTGACCCTTGATTAAATTATTGATCCACGCATCATCAAATATGGACCATTGATCCACTTCTTGATCCATGTCTTAATCTCCACTCCATTTTTCTTCATTGATTAGCATTTTGAATCCCCACCATTGATTCAATCCAAAAATCTATAAATACTTCCTATTTTACATGATTATTCATTCACAACCATTGAGAGCATCCTTACTCTACTGAAATTCTCACTCACCTTCATATAATTTTGTGAATCATCCATCATTATCAACCAATTATCAAGCTTTTACATCAACTCAACCATGGATTAGGAAATTTGAGCAATCCACATCCAATTATCACTCAAGTTTCACTCAATCAATAATGGGATTCTAGGTTTGGACTATTTAGTTAGATTGATTTAAATTTTAATTTGATGTTAATGCTTTAAAAATGGACATTTCTTAAGGTTGTAGGCTAATTTCATTGGAGTAGTATTTTTAGTTGATCATTTTCTTAGTTTGATTGCTTGGTTTTATGTTATCTGATTAATTGAATCCATACACTCACAAAAGTCATCCTTTATATTATACCCTTCTAGATTAAGATTCAACTAGGATATCTTTCTATTACATTAGGTGGTGAAAATATTATCCACTATCACATTAAATCCTTCAAATACATCTATCTTGTGGATTTTCTTGATCACCAATCTCTCATCATTAAAGTTATGAGTGACAATGGTGTTAATGAGTAAAATCACACTTTGAATTCACATGACCGCACATATGTAAAATGGGTTGTATCTAAGAGTAATAGAGAGTGTGGAAATAATACCTTCCAAGATGGCCTCTTCCTCTTTTGGTTGATCTTCTTCTCCAATCCCTTGTTCAAGTTCTTCCTTACTCTGTGGTTTGGGTTCCTCAAATCTTGATTCATTGTTAGATCTTACCTCAATGTAATGGATTGACCATGACTCCTTGCAACTAAAACAAAAATTATTCCTTTTGAATTCATTACTAGCCTTAATTTTTGGTCTTGATAGAAGAACCTTGGTCTATTGTAAATTTTTGTGAAAGGGTTCATTAAAATGAAGGTTTTGGTCTATAACTTATTCTTTGGTATGGAAGCCTCTAGTTCCAAATCCTACTTGATCACCTCTTGTAAGGTAGGTGGCTCAAAATCCTTGACTGGCCCCTTATGAGATACAATTAAAACCCTTTGATGAAGAGCAGAATTAATCTTCTCTCTATGATGTCTAACACCATTACCAATATCTTGTAAAAATTTGTTACATAGTTCTTAATTGAATCACATTGTTCGATACAAGTAAAATATTTAAAATAAACTCTAGGAGCCTTTTGATCAAACCTCTCAATTTTTTTTTTTATAAAATTCATCATATGATGTGACATATATGTGATCTTGAGTATTTGACCATGGTAACACCACTCATCTAGAGTACCCTCCAAATTCAAGGTGACAATTGATTTTTTCATCTCCAAACATTAGCATGAGGATATGTATGCTTCTATATTTTTATCCCAGGTACAAGATGATCATCTATTAGATCCATCATAAGGAGAGAGTTCCAACTTCTCTAAATATTTTTGAATGAATTGAAATCTAGGCTCAAGTTTGTAACCATTCTGGGACTTCTTCATGTTCATATAATTGGTGAGAGACATTTCACTTTGGAGCTCCTTAGGAAGAGTTTTATATTCTACATGAAAATTCCTAATATAATCAAATACTGAGTTTTAGGATTTAGTCTCTAGAGCCCCCATATTCTCATTCAAAAAGGTTGGTGGAGTTGGTCTTGTAGTTAAAAAATAACAATCCTTTGTGTATGGATCTATGTGGCATCTAGATTATTACTCTTAAAATCACTTTCTGCATCCATTGGCTATCTACACATATTTATATTATTATCCATTTTGTGAAACAATTGTGCCATCATATCAATCACTAGATCTAATGTTATTTTAGCTTAACCCTTTAGGTTTACATTTTTGTTCATTCTTCTACTTTTTACCATATTGTTATGCTCTAAAATAGGTTTTGTAGGAGACAATTAAGTCTCTGAACACTCTATACATCAACTTTGTTCCTTGATCTCCCTAAAGTGATATTTGGTTGTTTTATCACTATACTATATATAAAATTAAAACATACAAAGTTGTACTCTACATACACAAGTTGACAATATCACTAGCTCTAATACCATTGTAATATTCATAGCTGAAATAATAATGCAAATTTAATTCTTAACCATCCACAAACACATATTATGTGAATAAAAAACTATTAGGCTTCGTTATTTAATCAAATCTTAGACAAATTAGATTTAACTTATTTCTTATTCATCAACAATTTTATTACACTTTGATCAACAATGACAACATAACACCTGATCTTATTATTATAGTGAACAAAAATAATAAATGTAATTCCCACTCCCTTCCCTATTATAATTAAAAATAAAATGTGATATCTATATAAAATCACCCTCTAAAATCACTAGGGTTTTCATCTTAGGATTCCCACACTTGAACACAAGTAATTAAAATGGATTCTGAAAATAATTTCGTTAAGTGTAGGTGATGATCATGTTGAAAATATTCACTCTTTTATATCCTCCTCAAATAGAGTAGGTCAACCACCATGTACACTCACAACTTTAAATTTGAATATAGTGATTATGGATAGGAAATATTCCTTTGAAAGTGATTGCATTAAAAATAGACTACTAAAAATAATATGACATGTGTTGTGATTTTTGAATGGGAATGAACACATAGGTTGAAATATTAGTGCTTGAGGGTTAGCCAAACCATAAGACTCAAACTACAAGTCAAGACATTAGGGGTTATGTAATGAGTATGTTGATAAGGAAAAGTATGAAAAGTGATAGATGGAAGGTATGCCAAGATAGAGAAATTTGAAACTCTAATTGGGAGAAGGGAAGAATAAAGTTGGAAGAAAAGACATACTTAGGAAGAAAAAATGACAAAAATAGAAAAGACAAAAGTATAAATGTAATATGTACAAACTTAGACTGATTAGAAATCAAATATGACGTATGCATATATGTATGTATGTATGTATATGTTTTATATTTAAATAAAAAGAACACGAACCTTATAATTTACATTATCTATTTAAAAATAATCTAAAAAAGATAAAACCATACAATAATTGTATTATGTAAATTATAATTTATATAAAAAACTAATAATTAATAAAACAAAATCTAACCAATCATATATGTTGAATTGTGCATGTTGTGCATGTTTTATTCCTCTATTTTCTAATTTTAATTATAATTTTCTAACAAATAAGTTTAATGCATTTATTTTAAAAATCTAATTACATGCAATAAAATATCTTTGATGATTTATCATCTATATCAAGTTGCGTTCCCAATTAAAGAACTGTTGACACCTAAAATGACTAATCCATTTTCATCTTGTCATGTTATCATTATCCTCATCAATTATTCTATCTATATTAATTTTTCTTTTTAAAATTATTTAATTAAGCTAATATTTCTCCCTTTCATTTATAATAATTAAATAATTTTTAATTATTAATTTATTTTAATCTTGTTACCATATCTAAATTAATTATGTAACTAATTCATCATTTATCATTTTTTCTCCAATATTTAATTAAATTCAAACTCAAATAATCTTTGGTTCTCTATAATTAAATAATTCTCAAAAATTATTTATTTAGTTAAGTTTAACACTCCCCCCTCAAATTAAATAATTAAATCTTTCCCTTTAAAATAAATAAATTTATTTATTTTTCCAACGCATCTTTATGAATTAAATTTATTTATTTGGTTTTTTAACTTTTCTACCATCAAATTCAAATTATAGTTCCTACCCTATCTCAATTTTTCCTATCCATTGATCTTTCCAATTAATCTTCACCATTGATCAAATATCAAGTGAAACATATAAATACAAAGCCTTCGTTCATTCATATCCTCTAGCTAGCCTACATAATGATCAAGACTACACTATCAAGACTACATTTTAAAGTATAATCATTATAAGCAAGAAAAAATGCATTATCAAGCAAGAGTATCTTCTATATGCTATCTTTGAGCATCTATCATCATCATACTCCGTAATCCATCATCAAGATGAAGTAGAGAGCATAAGAAGAAAATAAACTCCTGATGATGGATCACCAAGTGTGATGATCCAAACGTTGATCTCGATCATAGAGTGTGACCAAATGTTGATGTAAAATAAACTCACACAATCAAATCCAGAAACTTTGCAGCTAATCTCTACGAATTGTGAAAATCAACGTATCATTAATTTTAATTTTTTTAATTATATCCATATATAATATTTTTCTATTTAAATATAAACTAGTATACATATATTAATTAATAATATATATAAAAAATGCTGGTGTCTATTGATTTGAGGAAAAATGCTTACATCTTCATTAACATTCATTTCAAAAGTCATATATATGATTTCATTGTTTCTTTTCAAAATAAAATAATTTTGTAAAAATCAATATTCAATGTTCAAAAATATGAATCTCAATTTTTTATAATTAATATTTTTTCTTTACTTAACATTGTTCTGAAATTTTCAATATAAAATATTTTAAAAAACTTTTTTGAACCCTTATTAGAACCCTAACCCTTACCCTAAACCCTAACCCTACATTATTTCTTTTTAGTCTTAAGCATTTTAGGGATTTTCTAGGAGATATAACTACAAATGCCAATTTCTTGGCACACTACTTTTAAAAATTATATTCTTTTGATTTGCAGCAAAATTATTTTTCTTCTATATGCTATCTTTGAGCATCTATCATCATTATACTCCGTGATCCATCATCAAGATGAAGTAGAGAGCATAAGAAGAAAATAAACCCCTGATGATGGATCACCGAGTGTGATCCAAACGTTGATCTTGATCATACAGTGTGACCAAATGTTGATGCAATCAAATCTAGAAACTTCGCAGCTAATCTCTATGAATTGTGAAAATCAGCTTATCATTAATTGTTAATTTTTTTTAATTATATCTATATATATTAATTTTTATTTAAATATAAATGAATATAAAACCCTATAATTTAATTTAGATTTATCTATTAAAAAAATAAAACCACACTATAATTATAATCTCTTTTCTATTCTTATTTTAGATGATAAATACAAATACACTAATAATTAATAATTAATAAACTAAACTCACACAAACCATATATGTTTAACCATGCAAGGCTGTGTGCATGTTTTATTCATCGATTTTCTAAATTTAATTATGTATATTTAATGCAACCATTTTAAAAATCTAATCACATGCAAGAAAAGATCTTTCACTAAACAAATTTTTAATATTTAAACAACCCAACTTCGAAGTAGCCGAAACCACTTCAGTCCAGAGAATGACAGGGTGTTTGGGATTTAATGCTGTAAAATTCCTGAGCAAGCGGAGGCGAGCCCACTGCGTTTCGCAGGGTTTCGTCTCAAACAAGATTGAGCTGAGCGATGGCACGGACACCATCATGCATTGCTGGCTCAAATCTTCACCGGACAAACCCGCCGTCCTGCTTATTCACGGCTTCGGAATTGACGGCCTCGCCGCCTGGGAAAAACAAATCTCTGCTCTGGCAAAGCATTTCAGTCTGTACATTCCGGACCTTGTCTTCTTTGGAGAGTCCACCACAAGGAGCTCCGGACGGTCTGAGATATTTCAGGCGGAGTGTGTGAAAGGTATGTTGGATTGTCTGCAAGTGAAGAGCGTTATGGTAGTTGGTCATAGCTACGGTGGCTTCGTGGGCTTCTGGATGGCGCACCGATTTCCAGAGCTTGTTCGGCGTGTTGTCATCGTGAGCTCCGCTGTTTGCATGACGCCGTCGAGCAACGATGATGTCCTCTCGGAGTTCGGCGCTTCTGAGATCAAGGAGCTTCTTCTTCCCGAAAGCGCCCCCGCGCTTAAGAAGGCCCTCCATCTTACCCTTTACAACAGGCCATGGCTTCCTAATTTTATACTGCGAGACTGGATGGAGGTAGTGTTCTTTATTCCAATTTATAAAGCTAATGGTTTTTCTGAATTCTTAATGAATTGAATTGGTGGAGATCTGATAATGTCGAGTTTCGATCTTTCTTTAGGTACAAATGTCAATCCTTAGCATAGTTAGATTTTTTCCACAGAAAGGAAGCTTCTAGATTATCTATCCTTTTGAATATTTTTAGAAATAATCTTAAAAAATTATTGAAAAATATTTTGAGTTTCAATTAATTAATAAATATGGTAAAGTGTATTTAAAGTTGTTGGGAATTTCTAATTGTAGAGTCAATCTAAGATTGAGAATGAAAAACTTCAACAGATTGAAGTAGATTCTAAGAGGTGCTTTTATGAGAAATAGTTGTTTACATTAGAAAAATGAAATTGTAGAAGCTGCAAGCAAATATAAAAGTAAAGACATTCATGTTTTAAAGTTATGTGAAAGAAACAATAAAAAGAAATAAACAAAAATCATTTTTGAGATATAAGACCAATTTTATCAAATGTTGGTAGAACAATTTTGTTCTTTGAAGTAAAGAAAAATTGAGAGTAGTTGTGGTTTTGTTTTATTTTTTCATGGGGATGAAGAAAGATGACTGGAATATTGTTGTCAAATATGAAAACCTTTTGATCACCCATGTATACTATTTTTTTGTCATTTTTTTATGAACAATTATTTTTCTTTGTATGGGAAGACCTATTAATAGCAAGCATTTTGTTTCTTGAACAACAATACCTATTATTTTTAAGTTAGAATTTAATTAGGCTAAATTTTTTGAGTTCAATTATGATTATTGTTTAGTTATACAAGTTAAGGTTCAATTCAAATCATGATTTACTTAGGGTTCAGAGTTAAGGTTAGAGTTCAATTAGGGTTAGGGTTCAATAAATGATCAATTAGAATTAGGGATAGGGTTACAATTAAATTAGGGTTAGGGTTCAATTTGGATTATAGTTTAATAAAGATTAGAGTTTAATTACGCTAGAATTTTGAGTTCAATTAGGGTTCAATTTGGATTATAGTTTAAGAAAGATTAGAGTTTAATTAGGCTAAAATTTTGAGTTCAATTAGGGTTATTATTCACTTGGGTTAGGGTTTGAATTAGGATTGGGGATCAAATAGGGTTAGGGTAAGGGAAGGATTAAAGTTCAATTAGGTGTGTGCTTTAATTGAATTTCAATTAGGGTTACTATTAGGATTAGGATTACGATCAAGGTTCAATTAAGGTTATAATATATTTAGCATTCAACTTTAATGCTATAGTTCAATTAGGGTTAGGATTCAATCAAGGTTCAATTTTGATTAGGGTTAAATAAGTTAGGTTTAAAGTTAAATTACAATGAATTATGATTTTTAAACCCTCCTACATCAAGAAGTCATGTAATTATAACCACACATGATATGTTACAGTGAGGGATAATTTTTTGGAGGATAAAATTTCATAAGTTACAAATCAAATAAATAAGTTGGACATTTGGTAGTACTTGAAGGCCAAAGATTATAACCTTAAGATTTTCATGTATTGCAAAAGGGTTAGAAGTTGAGGCAGAACCCATGATTATCTTCCAGGACTTGACATCTAATTACATGAAATATTGAGATTGAATGATATTACAGAGGAATTTATATTTATAGTTCAATGTTTTTGAGTATATTGGGGTCTTTTAAAAAGATTTATTTCTATTTAAAAAATATTTTGAATTTCAATTAATTAATAAATATGGTTAAGTATATTCAAAGTTGTTGGGAATCTCTAATTGTAGAGTCAATCTAAGATTGTGAATAAAAAACTCTTAACAGTTTGAGGTAGATTGGAAGGCATGTTGGACAACTATAAGGGCAGGTCCCCATGCAACTACTTAGCCTATTTTAGGTAGCAACCATGCTTAATATTTAAGGAGTGCCCAGGGCATGGGACCCATGCCAACTAATTAGCTTATTTTGGCTAGCAGCCACTACTCAACTTATTTAGGAGTTATTTGTGGAGTTGATGACCCCATGTTTAATTTCTTGTTTATTTGTAAGAAGGTATGAAAACAAATATTAAATAAAAAAGAGAAAGAAATTTGTGGAGCCATGTGAATTTTTAACAATATACTGTAGTTGCTCCATTAAAATAGGAAAAGATTCCAAATTATCCTTTCCCAACAATAAAATTTATGCATGGGAAAACTCCCGCTAAGCATAAAATGGAGTTAAGCAACCACATGGGACATGAGGTTAGCTTATTTTGGCTAGCAGCCATTGTTGAATATTTTAAGGAGTAATTTGTGGGACCGGTGGTCCCATGAATTTTAATTTGCTGCTTTTAAAAAAATATGTGCTTAAATATAAGTAAAAATACATATAAGAAACTCCAAGATTAATGTTATGATAACATATATTTTATTTTACATTATTATTAGATAAATTGTATTAAAACTCGCTAAATTAAGAAATAATCTAGATAAAATAGAATATATGTATAATGATTCGATAGATTAAATGACAATTACATTTTAATTAATTGTACTTATTGATTTTTTCACATTTTACAAATATTAGTATTAACAATTATTTTTTATATTATTAATTTACATTGCTTACTTTATTTTTTATTTATTTAAGAGATTATTTTTCTAAAAAAATCTATTTCATTTATCTTTTATTTTTAATTTCTCGTTTTTGAAATTTTTCATTTTTTTAATTTATTTTTTCACTTATCTAAATTATAAATAAAAACTACTTATTTTAAATAAATAAATACACATTTTTCATTTAAGATTTGTTTTTAAATTTTTTTTTTTTTAACTTTTTAATTATGTCTAGTAAAATTATCAAACTATTATCATTAAAAAATGATTGGTTCTGCTTAATTTTGAGTTGTTAACAACTAACTGATTGGATTTTAATGTACTGAAGAATATAGAAATTAACAAGGAACAAAAGGCAGAATTGGTGGATGCTCTTGTTATTGGCTCAAATAATACTCCTCATCCACTTCCATCACTGAACCAGGTAAATATGATTAACCTATGGATTATAGATTATTGCTTTTATAAGCCAATCCTCCAATAACACTCCTTTTCCAATTTACAGAATGTTCTTATAGTATGGGGAGAGTATGATCGCATATTCAAACTGGAACAAGCCCATCTTCTTCAAAGGTTTCAGTTGTATTCTCTTTACAGTAAAACAAATTTCATACTTTAGAAAATGACAATAGATTCAGCTTTCTTTAAAGTAGATCTTGCATTTAATTGGTATTTTAATTATGGTTTATATTGTAGGGAGAGCTTACAATTTTATGGTTTACATTGTTGAACTAATGCAGGCATATTGGGGACAAGGCTAAGCTTATGGTGATCAAAATGTGTGGGCATGTCCCTCCACTCGAGAAAACAGCTGAGTTGAACAAAGCTTTGCTGGATTTTTTGTTGGATGGTAATCCAATGTAGTTGTAATTGTCCATTACTCTTTAATATCTTAAAGACAAAGCATTTTGGATCTGTCATGTCCATTAGAATCTGGCCTGCAATTTTTCTTGAGTATTTATTTTCCCTTCACTCAAAGGTAGATCTGTGTGGATGATTCCCATTCTTAGATATTTTCATCGTTTTAGATTACTTTGGTACAAGAGATTTTAATTTTCAACATTGGATATATGAAATCAAATGATTGTGCTTTGAAAAGTGAATAAGATGGAGGGTATACTTTGATTGTTGAAAAATAATATCAAATAGATAAAGTTGAATAAGATGGAGGGTATATTTATTTTGATTTTTGAAAAATGATATCAAATAGATAAAGTTTTAGATTATTTCTATATCAAACTTGAAAATGATCCCTCTCAATCAATGTGAATACTTGGAATTTTATATTGGATCCCCCTCTACCTTGCTCACACGGTCTCACTCCCTTTTTGATGCCACTACTGTGTGATGGATAAATGAATTAACATTGTGTTTAACATGCTATGATCTCTTACTCACACTTATGAAATGAGTTAATGAAATGATGGACTAACCTAATGAAGAAAAAGATAGTTTATGCATCTTATGCATATGCTAAGAAAGGGAATAGGTTCTTTCTTCCTTCTTATTGAATCTACTTCATCTTGTATTTTATGTATTTTGGTTATAAAGGAGAATATTGTCTTGTGTGATTATGAATATTATCTCATCCCTAGTAGAGTAATGTACTAGGTGTTTATGTTGTCTTGAGGGTGAATATTCAGCTCATTCTTTATATTTTTAGCCGATAGGCTATATATAGTGTGAGATTTGAGCCTGAAACAAGTCTCACACTTGCAAAACACTATTGAGTCATCAAAAAACAAGTTTTAGGTACCATTTAATGGTAAAATAGCTGCCATAAAAGCCTCCAAAATATCACTTTTAACATAAAATAAGATAAATATTATTTTTCCAACTAGACGGGAACATTCTATTTCCATTTGCAATGTTTTTTGTCAATTTGATGGCAACTTTATTTTTTTCGCTTATTATTAATTGTTTAATCTAGCCACATACAACTAGAATTTGTAGTACATGGCATCCATACACACCCATGCACAACCACACACTCTATAACATATTAACATACATATAGTTTTCTATCGGCATAATCTTTGAACCTCCTTTAGGTGCAAGTGCTAGTGGTAGAAGGTGCCTTGTGAGTGTCTCCTTATTGTGCTTGTGTTTCTACTTGGAGAGTGTGCCATATTAGTATGCATGCTAATCCTTTATTGAGAATACATATCATCTCTCCTTTTATGTTTACATACTCATTTTTTTTTGCATGTGTTTGGCTTTGTGTTAGTGTAGGACCATATGTGATGACTAGTTTGTGTGAGTGTATGTTCTAACACTCTTACGTGCTATATTTATTAACATCATTTTTTATGTGTTTTATTCCATCTCATCCTTAGTAAAATATAGGAATTATGATATATAATAATGGAAGACCTCCCTAGGTATGCCTTGGCCTCCACATACAATAAAAATAGGAAACCCTATTCTATTGCTATGTGGTAGGACAAGTAGTTGTAATTTATGAAATCAAATGAGTAATCCCACTTTATGCCAATTATCCTCTAATTTAAATCTCTAGGAGGGAAATAAAGTGGATTTAATATTTGAATCCCACCACTCCATAAGGGTTGTCAACATGCGTATGACATAGCAAGATTTGGGTATCTCTTGCATATGCCCTAAATTATTTCTACTCATCATATGAATATCAATTGGAATAAGATATAATGCTAAGACGTTGTATAAGTAGTACTTGTGAAGTACTTATTCACCTCAACATCATCACAATTTAATAGAAAAAATAATTGCATTACAAAAAATATAAAAAATGACATTTATAGATCCCAAGTTTACTAGAAAATCACTTTATTGAGAAATTTGGTTTAAATTCGTAGGCATCTCTTATGCACACGGGGGATCATATATAGATAAATTGGCTTAATATCATAAAAATGAGTACACTTTTATGAGAATGAGTTTAAATATCTAGATTTTACTGTATAAAACCAAATTACTATATCTTTTATGCTATTCTATTTAATTTTCAAGTTTTTAAAATAAAAATCAAGGATAAATGATGCTTACCTCTTGAATTGGGTTGCTAGAATCAATATAAACATGTAATTTGTATATATTTTAGTAGGAAAATAGCCTTTACAATGCAACATGATGAAAAGTCTAGAAATCTCTATCTGAAAGGGGTGAATGTGCAAATGATTTTTTATGATCATCTCCCTCTCTCTCTCTCTATGTGTGTGTGTGTATGGATATGCATGTATATATATGTATATATATGTATATGCATATGTATATACATCTACATATATATACATATATAAACATACATATACATATACATATATATCCCTAACCTTAAATACTTCAAATGAGATGGTGCTATTCATGATGAAGAAGACTACTACTGACTTGAAATAACACATTACCACATTTTATGATATAATTCCATCCTAATGCATTTATTACAACCATTATTTTACCAAGACTATATTCATGGTCCATATGATCATAAGGAGCATCTTTTTAATTAGTTATTTAGCACATTTCATTTATTTTTTCTATATAACTCTAGGTTATACTCTTTGATACTTGCTTCATGCTCACACCTTGTGATCATTTCCCCATGATTTTTTCTTTTTTTACTTACATTATTTACATCTTATGAGACATATTTTTTTATATCCAAATGATGAATTATCTTTATTTCCTATTTCTGATGATTTCCTATCATCGGGGAAACCCTAGGGGCATCTCATTAAATTATCATTATATTCTTACATAATTTTCCCACCCATTATTTCACATTCTTACCATACCTACATGATTTCATGTATGGATATTGCTTACACATACTTGATGTGATTACATTGTTAGCTGCTACATGATTAATTATAAAAAAAATAATGTTATCATTATTGATAATTACATGTCTAATGCATCTTCTATAATATTATTTATTGTTGCATACTTGATATAGCTTACGCAATGTTATTTGTTGATGGTTACTACATTCTTGATATGTTTCAAATGATATGATGCTATTGATGATGAAGAAAGCTACTAATGACTTGACATGACACATTGAAACATTTTATATGACATAAGTTTATGCTAGTGCATATTTTACAACAATTATTTTACCGAGACTACATTTATGACCCATATACATATAAAGAGAATTTATTTTATTAGTTGTTTAACATAATTTATTTATTTCTATATCTAATCTTGATTATAATCTCCCATTATTTCCTCATGCTCATCCTTATGATCATTTACCCTTGATTACCTACTATGTTGATATGATGTAGGAGCATCCAAAAGATTCAAATCAGTTGGGACAAAGAACATTTTGTTACAGAGAGTGACCTTGGAGTTTATTCTATTCCTTAGTATGACAGCTAGTTCAGTATACTAATGATAAGATGTTGCGGATTAAAGGGTTTGTTGTCAAGTATATCTAGTTTATCCACCTAAAGTTTTAGAGGTTCGCATGAAGATTTGATTAAGTTATGAGTATCTGTGTTTTGACATTTGTTTTGTTGCTTTAGTTGGTGTTCCTGAAAGAAGATGATTTGATTCTAGTAATTTGAGTTGTTTCGGATTCTTCCATGGTGATTCATGATGCTTGTGGATGTTTTTAGATTGTGACATTTTTTTTTTTGGTTCACATTGGTTGTTGTGCTCGCGATTGGTGATTTTCTTTTGGGAGTTCATGTTTTTCATGTTCATGGACGACAGGGTTATTGTAGCATGTTGTGGATCTTCGAGGCTAATTTTTTAAGGTGTATCATGTTCGAGGAATGTAATTTTGGGTCCCCACTATGATTGGATGATATTGGTTTATTCACATTGATAATTGCTTATTGATTTTGGCCGACCGTTTGTACACATTTTATATTGCTTATTCAGATATATATATGATCGATTATTTTGAGGAGATAGAGGGAGGTATGAGGCGAGATGTGTGAGTTCTATGTGCGAATAACATTCTAAAATTTTGAAGGAAGAAATAAAGTGTGAAGAAGAGTACTTGATAGAACAAAGTCATGAAGCACAGTGATAAAAAGTTTTGATCTAGAAAGATCACAGAGTAGAGAAACCATGAAACAAAAGGAAGAAGCGATGGAAGAAAATTGTTGTATGAATTGTTTGTAATTCCTAGGTTGCGACCTAGCATCTATAAATCCCTAGAGGCCTATGTAATGAGTTTCTAAGATCTAATATAATGATGAATGCACTTTGAAGGTTGGGTTTTTCCCTTTGAGGGTTTTTCGAGGATAATTCTTGTGTCATGTGTTCTTGCATCTTTATGTTGATTATCTATTAGCTTTCGTTGTATATCTATAAGATCTGAGTGTTACTTGTTTAAGCTGTGAGGTGGGGTAGTCCCTCACCGGACCCTCCTACCTTGGACTTCATCAATTGGTATCAGAGCTAGTTACAGAGCAGGTTGAAGAGCTAGTTTATCAGAGCTGGTTGCAAAGCAGGTTGAAGAGCTGGTTGCGAGTTTATTAGAGCTGGTTGTGAATTTGTTGCAAAATGGGGAAGATTGGGAAAAGAATGAAGACAGAAAAACAAAACCTAATATATGAAAGGGATATTTTGGAGGAATAATTGTGTGAACACAGGAAGTGTAATTCATAATTGATGGAGAGGATGAAAGAACTAGGAAAAGACAAGTGTGATTCTCTTGAAGAAGAACTAGAAATTGAAAGAAGGAAAAATGAAGATCTAGAAGCAGAGCTGGATAAGTTTGAGGAAGTTGAAAATAAAATGGAAGAAGGATTCAAGTTGTTTAAGAAGTTGGAAAATAAGAGCAGAGATCTAGAAGAAAGTCTAGAAGAATTGAAGAAGGAAAATAGAGACTTGAAGCAACATGCTAATCAATTGGAGAAGGCAAATGAAAGATTGAGATCTAAAATGTGACGTTTCTTGTGATACTGATTTTTTTTGCGATGTTGCAAAAAATTCTTTAGAAAATGGGATTGAAGATAAAAGTGCAACCAATCTTGTAATTGTTGGAGATGGTATTGGTTTCAAAATCATGCAAAAAATGGCATAGAAAGGAAAAGGATTGGGAAAGCATCAACAAGGAATGACATAACCTATTGTACTGGTAAGGAGAGAGTGAAGTGAAGGCCTTGGATATGGAAAAGGTAAGGATGTTATTGAAAATTCAAGAAAATCAAATAAGGGGGGAAAAGGTATGTCTTGTTCACATTGTAATAAAAATGGACATAAAAAGGAATTTTGTTGGAATTTACACTCTTGTAAGTTTTGTTGATTAAGGAATCATTCTGAGAAGATGTGTTGGAATAAAATAAGAGGGAGAAAGCCTAGGATATATTTTATACAAGTGAATTATGGATGGATTGATGGATCAAAAAGCAAGTATGTTTCTCATAAGTTTAGAAAGTTTTATAGATTAAATCATTCACGTGTTGAGGGAAAGGAAGTATCAGGATACAAAGAAAGAAGATCTTATGTAGAGCTGAGAAAGAACAATAATTCAAACTACAAAGAGAGGAATGAACAAAGTTATATTGTTTATCATAGTGAAGGATAATGTTGACTCAAATTTTTGCATGTAGTAGCAGTCTCATGGGAAACTTAGCTATTGGGGGACATTATGCGCTAGCTAAATGACCTCTGGGGTTTTATCGAAGCCAACTCTTAGTTTAGTGGGGGGGAGGTAAAAGGTTAGAAAGATAGAAAAAATATAAATCTACACTACAGGCGATGCACCAAAATTTTAGACAAATTCACCAGAGCACAGTGCAGAATGTAGAGGCCTGAACCACCAAAATGCTGTTCATCAAGTTATTTTTCTCAAAAGCACTTAAAACATAAAAATACCTTCTAATTTGAATAACATAATCTAGCATAACCTTACCTAACACATTGTAGTAAAAAAAACATGATCTGTAGTCTTGGAGCTATGAAGAATTACAAAAGCTGAAGAACATGCATTCATACAATAAAAGAAGATAACAACATAGACCAATAGTCTTATTAAATGCATGAAAAAGAGAAACGTCGAATTGATTTGGCATAGTATGGAGTCTTCAAATTAAATAAAAATATTACAAAGGCTTTCTTCCCAGTGCTTGGGAGTTTTTACAACTTGATCAACCCGTAATAAAGAGAAACATGGCTGCATTCATAGATCAGTCCACCACCTAAAACACACTAAGAGAAGGAAAGCCGCGAACAAAGACCGATGACCCAGATCACCTCGAGCTACCACAAAAAACATCCACTGCTCAGGAGTACGCCAAAAAAGCGATGATAGGGAAAATAAAACCATGCAGCAGCAGAAACGAACACGCGATGCCACGAAAGAAAATGTGGCAACAGATAAGGAAAAAAGGTGCAACGACAACTCCAAGGTAACCAACGTGGCAAAAAATGCCATGTGTCACGCAGATGATGCTCGATGAAAAGACAAAGGGATTCTCAGTGAAAAGCTCTGAGAGGGAGCCACATGGAGTGCGCGAAGCAAAAGAAAGTAAAAGGCGGGCCTAGTTTGGAAAGCAGCCAGAGAAAGCCACGCAACACGTAGATGAAGATCGGCGAAAGGCGAAGTGATTGGAAAAATAGAAAGATTTGCAAGGAAGCCATGTGGAGCATGCCAAGGGCAGTGAGCAATTGAAAGGTAAGGTGCAGCGGCAAAGGTAAAAATAAAACCGTAAAGGCTTGACAGTTTTTTGTGGAACAGTTTGGTGACTCATAGGGGCATTTTGCTCGCGGAATGAAGAACCCCAAAAAATTTGGTTCAACATCTCAAAACTGCTCACAACCTCGAGAGGGAAACCTGCAGACTGGTCCAAACTTCGTTCAATGGTGCGGAGAGAGCTCGCAGATTCTCATGAGCCAACATGAGATCGATAATTACCTTGAAAGGCATTCCGCCTGATACCTTCATTTCTAATTACAATTGGAAGAAGAGTTGCACCAGCTGATGCACAATCCCCTCAATTTCTTCAACGGTCAGAGATTGATCAAAATATTGGAAGACATAAAGGTCTTGCTTCTTCTCTTCGATCATAGCAATAATGTGTTCCACACCCGCTACTGCCTAATCAGCAATGAAGGGCAAAGGGAGACCTCTTTGAGTTAAGCGAGAAAATTTTGCTCACGTGTCACTAGTAACCTAGTTTTGCTGAGCCCTACATTCTGCTACATGTTGAAAAAACCTCATTTACAGAGATGAGGATACTTACATCCATGGCCTCCATTGTTCAGTCCTTGATGCCCATGCCGCTCAAACCCTCATCAGAAGTTGTATACAACTTGCTCAATTAAATCCTAGCCTTCAGAACTTTGTTAGAAGTTACCTTCTGAATTTGATGTATTGTTTCACCTACTGTTCCGCAAAGGCTAGTTGCTTGTGCCATAAATTTTAAAGTGGGATAAAGAGTAAGGCACAATGCCTTCACCTTGTCCCAGTATGATGCATACGAATCCTTGGCGATCTCCAACGAGCTCATCTGGGACGCAAGATGTTGGGTCTTTAGGGTAGCCAATTCTACTTCTCTATTGCTCAAAATTGCCTTCAGCTCTAACAAGTGTTTGTCCAATGTGGACACCTGTTCCTTTAGAGCGGAAACCTATTTTTCCTTTTCTTCCAGGGCCAATTCAGTCCGCTTTGATTTTTGAGTTTCCAAGTCCAAAGTGGCATTCATTTCATTAATTTCAGCATCCGTGCTCTGACGGAGCTCCTTCATTCCTTCACTTAGCTGCACAGATGCAATGCAGAATTTTTCTTCACTTGCTCGAATCTGCTCAACTTCGCACTGGAGAGTTGGAACGATCTCTGTGCTCATAACTTGTAACTCCCTGATTTGACTTTTGAAGGCACTCCTCTCCTTCTCTAGGTGACTTATTTCGTTCTCTTGGGCTTTAAACTTGTTTACCCAGATATCAACCTTACCCTTGAGCTCCGATATCTGATCGTCCTTTTTCTTTGCCTAACGGTTGAGCTTGAGACAATCAATGGTTACAATTTTTTGGGTCTCTTCTATTAGCTCGACCTTATCTCGTGGGTGGGCCTACTACAAGTCTAGCCTGATAGCATTTATAGAGTAATCACTTAGTAGTGTTTCTCCTATCGGTTTAATCACATTGGAAGTGATTTTCACAAACATCAAATAATTTTGAATTTCATTGAATAAAGTTTGCAAGAGAGGCTCCACCTTTTTGGTCATGTCCTTTTGTCTTCCTTTATTGATATAGTTGGCGTAGGCATTTTTGTTTGCATTGACCTGTGAAAAATATTCCTGGGCAGGGATACCTAGGCCACCAACAAAAGGGAACTCCTGAGGGATGGCCAACGGGAAAGATAACGTACTCAATGCATCAAAAGTTTTGCTGGGCCATGAGCCCAACACTTACACCAAATTGTGTTCTGGGTAAGGGATGGAAAGCAGAGGATGAAAGTGGGAAACCAGGAGGGGTGAGACCTAACTTCTCGGGATATCCAACGATAGAGAAAAATGGCGTAGATGAAAAAGCAGGGGCAAATGAAGAAGAAACCAAAGACATGGTAGAGAGAGAAGACGAAGGAAATGTTATTTGAGGCTCGAGAGGAGCTGTAGATGATTCAATCACTTCCTCTGTTGGCCGCTCTTCTTCTCCATTCGACTCTCTGGTTCATTGCCGCTTTTCTTCTGGAGAGTCATCAAGGTCAACAATGACCCACCTCCGACCACTGGTAGTCCTTACCCGCTTCCTTGTTGATTTAGAGGAGATGGATGGCTTCGATGTTTGTGCGTGTGAATCCTCTTGCTGCGGAGGCTGTTTACCAATATCCTTCTCATGCATTGGATTCTTGACAACGATAGGGGGATTCTGAGTTACTTCCTCCCCAGGCTCCATGGCAATCTCTTCCCTTCTATAATGTTGCACAGATGTTGAATGGTTCAAAGACATTTCCATGTCCGGATGCTCCCTCTACCATATATCATCAAATATTTCATCAAGGGCCACTTCTTCATGAAGCTTGTTGGTTGCCAGAGTCTCCTACCGGTATATCCAGAAGTCTCAAATCTTCTTGGATGTCCAATTGAGCTTACTCAATTGGGTACACAGGGATGGGTTGATCTTCTGATTTGGGTTGGCTCTCCCCGCTATATAGTAAAAGTTCAGCCATGACGGTCACTCATCCACACTAGGCAAATATTCAAGGCCTACATATAAACTTAGATTCCCCTCCTTGAAATTTCTTCGAGGGTCCCAGAATGGCCGAGGTGAATGTGGGATTCTGATGCCGACCTCCAATAAATTATTTCTGGGGTTGTAATGCCAGGTGTCATTTATGAACACCAACCCGAGATGACCCAACTTTGATAGTAGAATCTCTGAAGTATCAATCTTCAAAGCCCTTTTCTTGATCAGAGACACAAAACCAAACATGATTGGCAACAACAAATAGGAGGTTAAATTTTTTCCCCCCAACAATCATTATCAATAGTACATAGCTGCCTCATTGCTTCCAGGGCCAACACTCTATCGGAAAGAAAATAGGGGAGCTAGAAGGGCTCCCAGGCAAAACCTCACACACAGAGTATGGTGAAATCCATGCCAAAGAACCAATCACAGGGTAGTACAAGCTTTCCCAACCAAGATTTCTATCAGGGCGATATGTGCACTGTCATATTGATGCTAGCTCCATCTAAAGCTCGCAGAGTTGGGGTCAAGAATAAATTAGAAAAATGCATAGTAATCGAAGGTTTTCAACATGACACGAGTCCATGTGGAAACTGGATTCCTCAAGCCACCTTCATCAAAAATAGCCAAAGACATAAATGTCAAAAAGTAATCTGGATTCTAGTGTAATATCAAGTATCAAGTAGGCCAGGAAGGAGGTATACCTAAACCTAGAACCAACCTGGAATTCCTGTAGTTGCTGCCAAATCCCATCACTAATAACTTTTGCAAAATCCAGAAGCAGAGGCACATTGTTCTTCCTCAACATATAGCTGAGGCACATTTGGAGCTCTAAAATGTGTTTGTCTGTATCCAAACCACACACCGGCACCAACATAGAAGCGATAAAAGAAGATCCACCTTTGAGAGCCTTCAAACCAAAAGGGAATTTTGGCAGTGTTGAAGTATTAGTCGGCTGAGCATTTTTGACGTAGTAAAACTGCGGCACCATTCAGAGTCCTCTCCACTTTTGTTGCATTTTGTCAACTTCAAAAATCTCAACATCCTGGGTCAAGGGGAGTGGGACGCACAACATATCCTAAATAAATTCAGGGATGATGACTACCCTGAAATTAGTGTCGCTTATTACTCCAGTGTTCAGGTCAAAGCGTGCTGTGCATGCTACCATAATTTCTGGGCAAGGGTGTACCAAGGGAACCATGTACTATGGAAGCCCACAAAACTATAGACGCTTGTTGAAAGGGTTTGTTACATTCTTCATTTTTTTTGCATGTGGCTTCTCTAAGGCTCTTAGGATTGTGGGATAGCTCAGGATCAAAGATATTATCCCAATCCTCCGCAACCAAAACCAGATCTCTGTGAGGAATTGCGTTTAGTATTCTCTGGTCCACCTGACTAGTGAAAGACCAATAAGGCTTTGTGGGGATTCCTGGAGTAGCATAAGACTCCTTTTCGTAGAGCTACACATATGGCACCCTCCTCATTTTATCGACTATACTTGTTGGGGCCATGGCCTATGTTGGGTTCTCTACAATCTTAACCATTGTCTGTATTCGCAAGAACTTTTTCATAAAATTTCGCAAAGGACTTAGCTTTCTGAAAAATTCTTTCTCTCTTGTGAATACCTTAGTTGTTTTATCTTTAAATAACTCCTTGCAATAAATGTTCTCTACATGCCTAACCTACCTTTTTGATCTTCGTGAAAAATGACCGAGAAGGGTACATGCCAGCCATTCATACCTAGTTGCTATATGTGTCACCATATTTTCGTGCGTGCGAAAAGATCACCAACCTGCCAAATTTCCCTCTACATTTAAGAGAGATTTTTGCGTGAGGTGGCACCTGATTTTCTTGAACAATGAACCAAGACAGCCCTGCAAAAACTCTTTCGCAAGCTTTATGCATTTACTGATTTTATTGAATGTACTTGGGTGCATCACCCAACAACCCATCTTTAAGATTTTCCTTGATTTGGATGGGACGACGTCTCCTTATGCTGGCACCTGGCCAACTTCTAATGAATTTGACAACCTGAATAGAGCAAGTTACAATTGTACTTGCATATTCCCATCACCTCACATGCCGCAACACAAAAAATTGAGGCTTGGCAACACACTTTGGCTCAGTAGTAATTATGGCCTACCTCGGCTAGTGAACCCTGGCCAGTATATAAATAATACCCTTAACAACATTGCAAATCACAATGTTTCCTAGTATTCCTAGCTTAGAAAGCTTTTCTTATCTTAGTAATTTCATTTTTCTAGCCAAAATAGTAAACAACATGGAAATTCCAATAAGGTTAGTCTGCAAGAAGACTCAAGCTGCTTTCTTAGGAAAAATTAGGTGCAGGTGCCTAAAACGTATGATAGGCGTGAAAAACCTATCATATGTGAAGGCAATTAAGTAGGTTCTGGGCAAAGATTGTGTAGAGTATGAGGAATAGTACTGGGTAAACACTAGCATCTGCTCTGTTTTTGTCGCCTTGCTGCTAGATATCAACGTTTCCAAGCGCAAGATCTTAAAACTAATGAAGCGAGTGTTCACTCGATGCTACCTCAGAGGACTGGAGTAGATCGTGCATGCTATTCAATTTGATCATGGTATCCCTTCGGTTCATAACCTTCATTTGCTGCAACAACATGGGGGACCTATTCAAACTAGGCCCTTCCTTCTTTGGCTTCAAATTGGAGACTCATGAGGAGCATCGTGCCAAGGTCTGCGTCGGCTGCTACTTCCTCATGCAAGTGCATTATATTGAACCATTCCAAAACCTCCAGTGGTACGAGGATTTTGAAAGAATGGTGTTCCTTGATCTCGAGCTGCCTGTTGCTGCAATTGCTGGTCCCTCCCACTAATAATTTGAGAATGAGAATGATCCCCAATTTTTCTTTTTCACTTTCAAGCTCTGCTTCATAGCGGACATATGTATATATCGATACAAGGCCACTGGCCTCTATCTTATATAATGTAAATTTTTGGCCAATATATATAATATATGTTTTTTTCAGAAATCTTGGCCCATTTACAATGTTTCTTTCAATTTCTTGCACCATTGCTACTATTTCATAAAGCACTGAGAAGACCCAAAACTTTAAAGTAGGAAAAAAAATTACATATTTACAATTTACACAGCCTTCACACAGGCAGAATTAATGATTTTTTTTAAGATGTATTCCATTAACTGGAATACTTAGGGCATTACCTTCTTTGTCTTCCAACTCAAAAGAGTTGAGTTGTTTACACTGGGTAATTTTGAAAGGCCCTTCCCAAAGGCTGTCAAATTTTTCGTGTTGGTTGGGCTTTGCTCCACCCTCATTGAACTTGAGCACCAAGTCCTTGCATTGTAACTCTTGATCTGACACCTTTTTATCAAACCATTTCTTTACCACCTACTAGCGGCTATTCATCGCCTCAAGGGTGTGCTTTTTTTTTTTTCTTATACCTCGAGTAGCGTGGAAAATCTTACCTCCATTGCTCCGTTTTGTTCAATCTCTAGAGATTTAAGCAACTACAGGGTAGGGATTTTCATGGCAATAGACAACATTGCCTCTTTCCTATACACCATCTCATAAGGAGATGTATTTAGTATCTACTTGGGCATGATTCGGTTTGCCCACAATGCTGTCCAGAGGTTCCTATACCATTCCTTCTAGTGTTCTGAGCCTATCTTCCTTATTAACCTGATGAGGTTTTTATTTGTATACTCTGCGAGGCCATTCCCCTGGGGATAATAGTTAGAAGAGGTTTTCAAGAAAACCCCATACTTTAATGCGAACTGGCTCATCTTTGAGCCAAGGAATGCTTTAGCATTATCAGAGATGATTGTTTTGGGTGGGCCAAATCTGGCTACCAACTCCTCTAGGAAGTTAACAATCTCCACTTCTATTGCATTTTTCAATGGCACTGCTTCCGCCCACCTAGTGAAGTAGTCTGTTGCTGTCAATATCCATTTGTGTCCGGCTGAGGAGAAAGGATTAATCATCCTAATGAAATCTAAACCCCATTGAGAAAAAGGTTCTTCTACTACTATAGGCCTTAATGGCATAGCAACATTCTTTCTCTTTCTGACATGAAACTGACATTCATTGCAACACCTAATCAGTAAAAATGCGTCATTGAAAAGTGTTGGCAAAAAATAACCAGCACATATAATTTTAATTGCCGTGGTTCTTGCAAAAAAATATCCTCCAGCCGGGCTATTGTGGTATTGATCCAATATTTTCTTGGCCTGCTCCTCATTTACACACCTTAGTAGAACACCATTAAAATTTCTTTTAAACATGACACCCTCCAAGAGAACATAATTGCTATTTTTTAAACGATAGAAATAACTTTTAAAAGAAAGTAGATTGATCGGATACCTTCCCATCTGCATGAAGTTTATTCTATCCTTAAGAAAGTCACCCTAAGAACTTTCTTCATTTAATAACACAGGTTCTAGAATTTCAAGCTTTATCGCTGGTTCACTGCTTTCAGTGAGACACTCACACAGTCCCTTTCCTTTGACAGTCTTGATAGATCTGACTTCAATATCATATTCTAAGATCTTGGTGATCCAATTAACTCTCTTCTCTCTAATTTCCCCCTCCATGATATACTCTCACACACTAGGATGTGATACACAAACAATCACCTTATTGTATGATATCAAATTTCGAAACTTCTTAAGTCCTTTCACAATTGCAAAGGCCTACTTTTCTACAAAGTTTTACTTTACTTCATACTCTTTTAAGGTTCATGAATAAAAGGCAACAGGGGACTCCTTTTTATCTTCATCATCTTTTTGAATAAGTACAGTGGCGATGCTATTGCCACCACCAAAAATGTACTTAATACTATCCTTTGATAGGTCGAGATTTACCAACACAGGGGCAGAAGAAATAACCTACTTTATAAGCTCAAAATATTTTCTAGCCTCCATCGTCCATTTGAAAATCTCGTCTTTCTTTAGCATTAAGGTAATAGGACAAACGGTCCCTATAAAATCTGCAATGAATTGGCTAATGAGGTTGACCTTACCCAAAAATGACTCCACACCCTTCTTGTTGACAGGTAACAGGAGCTCCTAGATCGCATCAACTCTTTCAAGATCAATGGCAATGCTCTCCTTAGAGACAACATACCCCAATAACTTCCCTTGGGGAACTCCGAACACACATTTCTTTGGGTTTAAAGAAATCTTGAATTCTTGGCACTTCTGGAAGACAAGCTCCAAATGATCAAAGTGATCATCAACAAATTTTGAAAATACTATCAAATCATCCAGGTAGATGAGTATAATTTTGTGGATCAAATCCTTAAAAGAAATATCCATGGCTCTTTGAAAAGTGGCTCCAACATTCGAGAGTCCAAAAGGCATTTTGGCATATGCATAAGTTACCCACTTGGTGGTGAACACTATCTTGTGTTGGTTCTCTTCCTTTACCCGAATCTGGTTGTAGCCCGAAAAGCCATCCAACATTGAAAAAATTTCAGAGCCAGCTATGGTTTGTAGAATTACCTCCATTAAAGGCATGGGGTAATGATCCTTTAAGGATTCTCTATTCAAGTCTTAGAATTATACACATAGTTGTATGTCTCCATTTTTCTTCTGAACAGGTACCAGGTTTGACACCCAAGTGCTATGTTTGATCGGAAATACTATTCGAGATGCGATAAATTTATTCAACTCTTGTGACATGAGAGATTCTATCTTTGGGTTCATAGGTCTCTGCCTCTAACGAACTGGCTTTGCCACATATGACAAATTAATTGTATGCTCAATGATCCTAAGATCGTATCCTTTAAGATGATCATATGACTAGGCTACTATACTCGGATATTCTTCACAAAAATGCCTTAGTCTATCCTTATTCTTCTGAGAAACTTCTTTCCCGACCTTGAGCTTTTTGTCTTCCCTGATATGCAAATCGATGTAATCACCCTTGTCAGCCACGAGCTTCCTTTTGTCTCTTGTCACATCATCAAAATCAAACAGGCTCTCTAGAGTGACTAGGCCTCTTAGAAGCTTATTGGATTTCAGCTAGATAATTTGATCCCCATAAGCTTCAGCGATATTTGGTTGTAGCTGATTGATAAATTCTCTCGATGACTGGAGGAATGATGCAATATGAGCATCGCTATTGAACACTTTCTAATCTTGATTGTTATCTGGAACAATGGGTCCTACAATTACCCTCACCACATGCTTATTTCTTAATAATTCAGAGGCCAACTCAAACTAAGCCCCGATAGTTGCCATTCTATTGGCTTCGGAGTTCTTCTCCCTCAGTATAGCCTGAATATTGAATGCCTCAAAGTTGTCAATAAGATCCTAGAAACTATGTCGATAAGATCACATACAGATATTCTTTACCATAGAAATTCCATGGATTTGATTGATTACCAACTCCGAATCTTTGAAAACACTAATCTGCTTTGCACCCATTTGTTCCGCAAGGCTTAAACCATGGACCAAACCTTCATATTCTACTTCGTTATTTGAGCATGTGAACTGGAAGCGATATGACCTCAAATCTTTTCCTCAGATGGGGATATCAAACAAATCCCCACTCCAGCTCCTACTCTACATCTTGTGCCATCGAAGTACAAAGTCCATAATTCCGAAGATTGTTCACCTCCGGGCTCCTTAGTAACTTTGGGCATAATTTGCCCCTCTTCATGTATAACATAGGTTCTGAGGCTAGTTGCATGATAATTCCCAAAAGGGTTATGTATCAATAAATTCTTTTAACAATTTTTTTCATCTTTCGTTCGGGAGCTAGTAACCTCTTCTTCTTCCAGAAATTCCACATTGAACCTCTCTTCCTGAGTGATTGAGGTATGTGTTGCTTGAAAGTTGAGTAGGGCCTCGTCAGGAACATGCTTGGAATGCAAAGTTTCTGACAATAGTTTCATCTTGTCTCTATGTTTGGTCCTCAAAATCAGGTGTGACCAGTCCAGTACTAGATATCCTTTGATATTTGCTATGAACTCTCAGGACAAACAAATCCCAAATAGAGGAGGAATATCAATGAGTATGGTATCCTGATTTACAATGATACTAGGGAAGGCAAACAAAGTCATAGGAAATCCCTTGATTACCCCGATGGTATCAACTTTATTTCCATCTAGCTGAATAAATCCTTTGTTTAGAAGCTCATATTTTAAACCCAAATTATTAGCTACTTGCTTTGGCATGGCGGTGATGCTAGCACCAAAGTCGATCATACAATTATGTAACAGCTTGTTGCCAATAATAAGTGTTAGAAAGAAAGGCTTAGGTTTAGGCTTACTTTCTTTTCTGGACACGAGCTTCTCCTCTGATTGAATTGTTAACACTTTATCTAGGTCTGGCCTAGATAGTTTCTCTTCATTGGACTGGATAGGGACCTTCACATCTTCCTCTCCCAACAATGCCTTCTACAGTAGTAATTTCTGCTCTGGAATAGCCAAGACATCCCACAAAGAAGCATTGGCAGATGACCTTTTTAGTTGTTCCACTACGTTGATGTGCACTCACAATTGGTGAGTCGCGTTTGCTTGCTCTTTAGGTTTCATAGATGACATGGGATTTTTGGTCGGTGCGTTTGGCTATTTGGCAACAACAAGGGTGATTGTAGGAGATTTCGCCTTTAGGGGAAGTGGATTCAGAGAGCTAGGAATAGCCACTTTAGACTATGGTGGGATTGGCAATAGGCCTGTTGGTGGGATAAGCATCGGTTGAGATGAAGCATTGGTAGGCAAGGCAGTGAACTCTCTGGTGAATCTATGCTTTGAATGTGTGTTGTAGTCAGTTTGCACCTGGGGCACTTTATCCATAGGGATGTCATTCAGAAATACCGACTCTTCTCCCTCCATCCAAGAAAAGAGTGCTTAGTCTAGAACTATGTCAAACTCTTGCTGGATGGACATCCCTTGCATTTGAACGGCAAGGACAACATTGTCCATTTGCTAGGAGGCATATGATTGGTTGCCAGGATCAGGTGCACCGCCATGGATACGTTGGTCTACAATTTTTTGTTGCAAATTTCCCCGCGGACATTTTTTGGGCATGTATGCATCATTGCAGGGGAAACACCATGAATTGGCATCTTCAGCTAAGTTATTCTACCCTACGACTAAATATTTACCTAAACTAGGGTGTATAATCGCTATTGGCAGGGTCACCAAAACCACTTGGTTATTTGGTTGAGATGAAGCATTTTTGCATGATCTATCCTGCCACTGATTTGATTGGTATGAAGCTTTTCCACCTTGGTAACTCTGGTAAGCCGAATTGTAATAGTTATATTGCTACCGCTTCATGGTAGTTAATTCATTAGTCATGGCCCACATTTGTTCTCTCATCTCATTCATCTCAGACATTAGGGGGTTAGGCACTGGAGTTACACTCAGAGCTTCACTTGGAGCCATTCTGGGGTACACGTACATAGACTGGGGCGGAGTTGTAGGCACGCTAGTGGAAGGAACTTCAGCTGCTATGGTGTTGCACTCAAGAAACAATGGCCCAATGGATCTCAGTGCCAACTTTCTAGCAGCAATCAGGTTATTTTCCGCAATGATAGCCAAGGCATAAGAATTGGGTAGAGTTACCCTGCCAAGAGCCTGAAGCATCATGGAGATATCGGCCTTGATCGACTTTAGGTAGAACATGAATGCCAGATCTGGAGGTGGTCAGATGCCAACAGGTACTCTCTACCAGGTTGAATGAAATCTCGCATTGAAATAAGGTAGAGCTTTATGGGGAGCTCACTTTATATTTTCCAGTTGATGATATAGTGATGATCTATCGCCAACATTGAAAAAACGCTCATAAATGGGGTTCCAAGTTGGTCCCAAGTTGCAATAGTACTAGCTTCAAGAGTCTTGTACCAGTTTAGTGCCCTTCCTCGGAAGGAGGCGGCCAACAATCTAAGAGCTACATTTTCATTTGATACACCATATACTAGACATACGTCTACCACATCTTGCAGATGTTCCGTTGGTATCTTTGACTCATCCCCAGAATACTTAGGGATAGATTTTAGAAAAAAAGCAAGGATTGAAGCCCATACTATAGGAAGCACAAGTGCAACTAAAGGACTGCTAGAGTCCTAGGGTACATAATTTCTAGCAGCCATAGGTATAGGCTTTATAGGTGATGACATAGAAGGATGAGATGGAGGAGGTGAAGGGCTACCTTGCTGACCTCTCGGGTGCACAAAAACTAATGGTGGTACAAGCTAGCCATGGTCTCTTGTAGTCTGCGACCTAGTTACAGGTCGATGGCTCATACACACTTATAAAACCAGGCAAACGTGCTAGTTCGTGGTCCCACCGAGCATTCTAGAAAAAGAACTACTAACAAATTTTTTTGCATGTAGCAGTAGTCTAATGGGAAACTTAACTATTGGGGGACATTATGCACTAGCTAAGTGACCTCCGGGGTTTTATCGAAGCCAAATCTTCATCTAGTGGGGAGAGGTAAAAGGTTAGAAAGATAGAGAAAATATAAAATCTACACTACAGGCAATGCAAAAAAATCTTAGAAAAATTCACCAGAGCACAGTGTAGAATGCAAAGGCCTGAACCACCAAAATGCTGTTCATCAAGTTATTTTTCTCAAAAGCACTTAAAACATAAAAATACCTTCTAATTTGCACAACATAATCTAGCATAACCTTAGCTAACACAGAGGAGTCGAAAAACCATGATCTGTATTCATTGAGCTATGAAGGATTATAAAAGATGAAGAATAGGTATTCATACAATAAAAGAAGATAACAACACATACCAATAGTCTTATTAAATGCATGAAAAATAGAAAGGACGAATTGATTTGGCATAGTCTGGAGTCTTCAAATTAAATAAAACTATTACAAAGGCTTTCTTCCAAGTGCTCGAGAGTTCTTACAACTTTATCAACCCATAATAAAGAGAAACATGGCTGCATTCATAAACTAGTCCACCACCTGAAACACACCAAGAGAAGGAAAGCCACAAGAAAAGACCGATGACCCAGATGACCTCGAGCCACCACAACAAACATTGATTGCCCAAGCGCATGCTAGAAAAGCCATGATAGGGAACAGAAAACCACGTAACAACAGAAACGAACACGCGACGCCAGAGAAGAAAACACGAAATCAGGCAAGCACAAAAGGTGCAGTGGCAACTCCAAGGTAACCGGCATGACAACAACAACAACGTGTCGTGCAGACAGGGCCTAGTGAAAAGATGAAGGAATGCTCAGCAAAAAGATCCAAGAGGGAGCAACGTAGAGAGCGCCAAGTGAAATAAAGTTCAAGGCGGGCCTAGTTCAGAAAGAAGCCAGAGAAATCCATGCAACATGCAGATGGAGATTGGTGAAAGGTGAAGCAATAGGAAGAATAGAAAGCTTCACGAGGAAGCCAAGTGGAGCACGCTGAGGGTAGTGAGCAATTGAAAGGTAAGGTGCAACCACAAAGGTAGAAATAAAACTGAAAGGCTTGGTAGTTTTTTGTGGAACATATAACAAAGAGATGATAGAGGATTTGATAGAAAACCATTAAGAAGAACTTGGAGGAGAAAAGAATCAAGCATTGCCAGAGAGGCTAACGATGCAGATGGACAAACAAAAGTGGTAAATAGGAGTTTGGAGAATTTGTTAAAGAAGAACCAAGAGATAGTTTGTACAAAGGAAGAAGATCCTATTGATACAAAGAATTAATGCAAAGGAAGAGGAACCTTTTGAGGCATTAGATTTGATAGTGGAACCAAAAGAAGAAGAAGAAATGATCTTAAGGAGACTTGTGAAAGAAATTCGAGAGAAAGTTTATGTGAACTGATGTGAAGCATAACCAGAAAGGGGAGTCTACATTGTAGAGAAAGAGGAAGTGATAGGATATTCTATCAGAGGAGAAATTTTATAGAAATTAGTATAGGAATAATATATGCAAATAAGAAAACATAATATTTTGAGGTGCGCTAAGGAAATGTAGAGATCAAAAAGTGTTGCAGTGGAAATTTAGAAATGGTATTGATGGATTAAGGAAGTCATATGATTGTTCTAGAGGATGCAAGTATGTGTTAACTTTTAATTTATTGAAGTAGACATCGATCTTGAGGCAACTTGTGGAGAAGGCTTGCTCAAACCGTTGATCATTGAGGCAGTGCAAGGCTTGCAGGAAGATCACCGAATCCAAATTACACTTGAGCCAATTTTGCAAGGTGGACTTGAACATATCGCCAAAATTGAGGCAGTTGAAAGTACCTATGAATAGATCACCAAAACAGTTCATAACTTATCCCAAAGTGAAGAGGCTCAATTTTCAAATAACCCTAAGAGTCTGATGTAGGAGCATCCAAAAGATTCAAATCAATTGGTACAAAGAACATTCTGTTATAGAGGGTGACCTTGGAGTTTATTCAGTTCCTTAGTATGATGGCTAGTTTAGTATACTAATGATAAGAAGTTGCTGATTAAAGGTTTTGTTGTCAAGTATATCTAGTTTATCCACCTGAAGTTTTAGAGGTTCGCATGAAGATTTGATTAAGTTATGAGTATCTGTGTTCTGACAGTTGTTCTGTTTCTTTAGTTGGTGTTCCTGAAAGAAGATGATATGATTATAGTAATCTGAGTTATTGTGGATGATTCCATGGTGATTCATGATGCTTGTGTAGGTTTCTAGATTGTGACCTATCTATGTTGTTGGTTCACATTGATTTTTATGCTCATGATTGGTGATTTTCTTCTGGGAGTTCATGTTTTTCATGTTCATGGCCGACAATGGTGATTGCAGCATGTTGTGGATCTTTGAGGGTAATTTTTTAAGGTGTTTCATGTTTGAGGAATGTAATTTTGGATCCCCACTATGTTTTGGCCGACATTGGTTGATTCACATTGATAATTGCTTATTGATTTGGGCTGACAGTTTGTGCACATTTTATATTGCTTATTTGGATATATATATATATATATATATATGATCGATTGTTTTGAGGAGATAGAGGGAGGTATCAGGTGAGATGTGCGAGTTCTATGTGTGGATAATTTTCTAATCTTTAAAAGGCATAAATAAAGTGTGAAGAAGAGTAGTTGATAGAATGAAGTCATGAAGCACGGTGACAAAATGTTTTGATCTAGAAAGATCGAAGAGCAGAGAAACCATGGAATAGAAGGAAGAAGCGATGGAATTTTTTTTTTGTATGAATTGTTTGTAATTCTTGCGCTATGGACTAGCATCTGTAAATCCCTAGAGGCCTATGTAATGAGTTTCTAAGATCTAATATAATGATGAATGCACTTTGAAGGCTGGGTTTTTCCCTTTGAGGGTTTTTCCAAGATAATTCATGTGTCATGTGTTCTTGCATCCTTATTTTGATTATCTATTAGCTTCTATTGTATATCTATAAGATCTGAGCATTAGTTGTTTAAGCTATAAGGTGGAACAATCCCTCACTGGACCCTCCTACCTTGGACTGCATCATGATACATTATTCACATCCTATAATAAATATTTTATTCTTCTTGTAACATTGTAAATTGTCACCCTTGAAAACTTCACAAGTTATTTTTTTTTCCCCTTTAACTAATTGGACCTAATTATATATTTAATGTCCTAAATTATGCATTCTATAACCCATTTGGATATTTACCAAAAAAACCCACGTAAAAAACCAATGCATACATTTAATATTTTACTCCCAACAGTTTACACTTCACAAAATAGGGCTAGGACTAAGTTGCCCTAAGTGACTTGAACCCCCTATTTTTCTTCCAAAATTCAATATATTGGAGTTGAAATTTTATTATTTGAATTTCAAATGTCAAATTCCAGCTATCAAGATTTAATTTTTGTGAAATTAGAATAATTGCATATAAATACCTATTCATTTCACCATTTTAAAAACTAACAAGAGATATATGACATTAAAGAGAAAATTGAGCAAGAAGACTATTGTAAAGAGCATCATCAAGCAAGTCAAGATCAATCAAAGAGTGGATTTATTGCAACAATACAATATCAAAGCATCATATAAAATTGTCTATGATTTTTTTCATGTTTATGTTATCATATTATTTGTGAAGAGTAACCCTTGTAGGTCTCCAAGAGAATTAAAAAAACAACAATAAATCCTTGAGGAGATTTGCATGACTTTAGTCCTTGAAGGAATCCATTTTTGGGTGGTGAGTTATAGTTAATTATTGATTCATCATTCATTTATTATTTAACCTCTATCTCTCCAAAGGATAATATCTCTTTCATTTAGATTGCCATTGTGGAGGTGGAAACACCAAAATGGGGTTTAACAGAGGCATGCCCCTATATGGTACAACTCTTCCTCTCTCTTTGAATGTGAATGTTTTAGATCTAAAGAATATTGGGAGAAGCTTGAAGGTCAATTATTCATTATTGCATTCATATCCTACACCTTGACAACATACAAAAACTCAGTTATCTTGGCTCCCAACGAAGATCTGATAGTGCAACATCTAGGGAAAGAAAGCTCTGATCTAGGTCTAGAGAGGACTATGAAAATATATTTTAATTTTAATCGAATGGAAATTGTCACCCTAGGTGACTTAATCCTCCATTTTTAGCCCCATATTTGAACCACAAGTGCACAAAACGTTTCTTAGTCTATTTTCAAAGTTTGAATTTTTCAGTGTCTTTCTAGACTTACTATTTTTGCAACATAATAGTTATTTGCATCGTTAACCTAGTCATTTTGTTGCATTTCATTCCAAAATCATTCCAAGTTTTGTCAAGGGAAGGTTGACTCACCTTTTAGGTTGTAAGTCAGTCCTATATCTTTTCCAAATCCATCAAAAATCTCCTACCTCAAACCGTTAAATGAAATGTTGTGGAAAAGCACCATTGAAATCCTAGAGAGAAGCTCCAGGGTTTCACTTTTCCTACATTTCACTTCTTATGATGACTTATCCTTATTACTTATTTCTTATAATTTAATATCACATGGTGTTGGTTAATAGATTTTTATTCCTTAAATAAATAAACACGATGACTCTATGATGCCAAAAAATGAAGATAAAAGTATAATGAATAGTTGGGTGAGTTATTGATTAAATTCCTTCTTAATTTTGTTAAGATAAAACACCCTTTTATGATAAATTTTTTAATTTTTTTATTAAAAAAATTGTGTATAATTTTAACCAGAAAGTAGTAAAGGTAGACTAACATTTTTCCATAAGCATAACACAAATACGATCAAGAATTTGTAAAACAATGACATGAGCTTTAGAGTATTGGCTTTAACACACAGGTTATGAAATTTAAAAGATTTTGAAAATGAATACCACTAGTATCTCCACACAAATATTTTCAATACTAATACTATCTATAAATGACTTTCAAATTTAAATTCTACTATATTCTAGAAGATGTGAATGCAACATGATTGGTTATCACCTTTACAAAGGAAATAAAAATTCAAATATTTATTCAAGCTCATAGATTTAGAAACAAATAATAAGCATCACATTCAACATCTAATGCACATAGAAAAAGTACTTCTTCATGGAACAATAAAAAATCAATTGATCCTTGATCAATTCTCACTCTTACATCATAGTGTAATGAGGATAATTTTTTTGGATCCCTCAAATGTGACCCATTAATTACATATTTAAAGAATTTTGAAATGTAACCATCACCAGAGTCTTGAAAACCATTTCTTTAAAAGAGACACAAAATAAATTTGAATATATTAAAGATTATGAAATTAAACATCCAAATAAAATGTGACTATTACTAAGGTGGTTGAGTAGGTGGGCCTTGGTGGAACCCTCAATTTTTTTTGTGTTCCATTGATAAATATTACATATTTTGCTACCTTTTTTGGTCTAAGTCATGTCCTTAGGCTTATGGTTTTCATTTTACCATTTGTTATAGATTTTTTTTTGTGCCCTAAAACCCTTTGAAAAATCCTAATTGTTGAAACCCTTGTATGCATTCTAATTTACAATTGAGTGGTACTAGCCGGTTCCCAGTTCCCCAAGTTATAACTAAGGAAATCAAATTCATTTATCTATCGGTCCCTTTTGTTGAAATATGCAAGACAACTGAGAGGGGGGGTTTGAATCATTTGTACCAAATTACCTTTTCTTCTAACCTTAATCAATTCCACTTTAACTTAATCTGTTATTAAGTGTAAACATGAAATGTAGATAAAAAAACAAACACCAGATTTACGTGGAAAACCTAATAAGGGAAAAACCATGGTGAGGATTAAATCATAATATAGTAGTAATGCAATATCAAATACACAGGCTCACTTCCAGAGAGCTCATTGCACAAAAAGGAATAATTGTCTAGATACAAAGGCTCAATGCCTACAAATAGGACTCATTGTCCAAAAGGAGGCTCACTGTCTATAGACAAAGAAAAAATAAATAAAGATCCAAAAAAATAGGTTCCACACATTCACATCTTGATCAAAGGATTGAAAACACCATCAAATCATTGCTTTCAGGAATCTAACACATCAAATTAATGCCACCTTGATTCACTCTTACACACTCTACTTTTCACACTTGTTCACACACTTCACTTGCTTTCCTTCCAATTCACATCTTAACTTATTTTTCTGCCATTTTCAACCCTAGAAAATTTCTCCAAGGTCGGCTATAAATCCTTCATTTTATAAATTCAAATTAGGTTGGCTACTCAACATTCTCACGGTGGATAAGAATGAGAGAGGGCCAATTATATATTTAATTAGGACCCAAACAAAATCTTGGATCAATCACACACTTTCTTAATCAATGCTTAATATTTATGTAACTTATAGACACCAGGTCCACCAAACCTAATGAAAACACCAATGATATTTGAAGTACGTGCATCCATAGCAAGATGATCACACGTGGATCACCCAACATGCTTCACTAGATATTGGAACACTTCTTAGAAACCTTCAGATACATCCACAATAACTGCAACAATATTCATATGAAAAACACTCTTCAATAGTCCAATCGGACCGAGCAACAACACACAATAGCTCTAGAACAAGCCTTTTGGAGCACCAAACCACAAACATTTTTTCCAAAACCTAAGGAATATCAATATTAACCTTCTTCTAGATCCAAAATATTTGAGACAAATCACCAGAAGATTGCAGAGAAAAAACATCTCTACCAGTCCACAACAAATAGTTTTGCCAAACCGGTTCACACATCTTTCACTTTCCATTGAACTAGAAGCTAAAACTTAGGATATATTATCCACTGAAGCTCATAAACAATACTACAGATCCACAAATGCATATGATCAACAAAAAAGAAATTCAGAGCACATTATTGAAGCACACTTAGAACAAACACTCAATATTGTCTTCATTATTTCTTAATTTTCTCAAAAGCATTTGGAATCAACACATCTATAACATTATAAATATAGCTCCATGTAATCAACACTTCTATAGTGTCTAAAATATACATGTACCACCTGCAATCAATTTTAATTATGTTGACATCAATGAAAAAATTAATAACACCACCAAACACATCCATACTTGCAACAATATCCCCCTTTTTCATTGATGGTAACACATGATATGAAAAACCATCAAAGACAACATACATACTCTCCTGCTTCTTCTTCCCTTTCTTTTTTAGATTAGATAGCCCACATAAAAATTTCTACACTCTCTTCTCCTTGTAGGAATTTTTCACGTGACATTTTCCCCCCTTTGACATCAATGAAAAATAAAAGTTTGCATGAAGCTACTACCATATAAAGCTTTGATCACTCCCCCTTAGGAGTGCACCCAAATCTCATACCACAAAAATGAAACACTCTACTCCCCCTAAGGAGTAGACCTCAATCATCAGTCCAAACCAAAATGAATCTATGGATCCACTGGACTGATGCACCTCCATGTGTACCTATTTCAAGGAAGGAGGGGTAGCAACCCCTAACTTCTCCTTGAGATACTCAAAATTATCCTTCAAAAGAGACTTAGTAAATATGTCAATAATCTGTTCCTTAGTGGACATGTATTCAAGTCTAACTCCATTCTACAACACTTTCTCCCTCAAGAAATGATACCTAATAGATATATTCTTTATCCTAGAATACATCACCAAATTCTTTGAAATGTTTATTGCAGTTGTATTGTCACAAAATATAGGGATAGGCTCATCACACATCACACCTATGTCCTTCAAAGTTTTCTTCATGCAAAATACCTATGTACAACAAGATGATGATACAATATACTCAGCTTCTATAGTGGATAAAGAAACTGAATCCTATTTCTTGGTCAACCATGAGACCGATATTCCTCCAAGAAAGAGTGCACCAACAATTGTACTCTTTCAATCATCTACACAACTTTCCCAATCTGCATCAGTGTAGGAATTCAATGTGAAATCAATATCCTTAGGATACCATAGACCATAATCTAGAGTTCCCTTAAGATATTTAAATATCCTCTTCACAACTCTAACATGTGTCTCTTTAGGTTCTTCTTGAAATCTTACAGCCAAAAATACTGCATGCATGCTATCCGGTCTAGTAGAAATACGATATAACAATCCATCAATCATAGATTTGTACATGCTTTGATCAACTTTAGAAGATTCATCAGCCTTAATCAGTTTACATCTGGTTACCATAGGAGTACAAACCGGTTTGGAGTCATCCATTCCAAACTTATTCAACAATTCCTTAACATACTTAGATTGTGAAATGAATATCCGCTTATTAGTTTGATTTACTTGAAGTCCAAGGAGGAAATTCAACTCATCAATCATAGACATCTCAAATTATTTTTGCATCTCCTCTGCAAATTTCTTGCACATACCTTCATTTCCACCGAAGATAATGTCATCAAGATACACCACATCTATCAAAATTTTGTTTTTCCAACTTTGAAATAGAGATCTTTGTATGTAGAGCCTTTACAGAATCCTTGCTATGTCAAATATCTGTCCAACCTTGCATACCAAGCTCTAGGAGCCTGTTTAATTCCATAGAGTTCCTTTTTCAATTTGTAGACCATGTTCGGTTTATCTGATAAGTGAAATCCTTTTGGTTGTTCCATGTACACTTCTTCCAACTCTCCCATTCAGAAATGCAAAATTCACATCCTTTGGTACACATTGAAATCTTTATGAGCAAAAAATGCCAAAAACATCTGAATGACCTCCATTCTTTCCACCAAGGAAAATATCTCTTCAAAATCTATTCCTTCAACCCGTGAATAGCCTTTGCATACAATTCTTGCTTTATTTATCACCACTTCACCATATTCATTCATTTTATTCCTGAATATCCATTTTGAACCAATTATATTCTTGTTCTCTAGTCTAGGAACTAGTTCTCATGTCTGATTCTTCTCTATCTACTGCAATTCCTCTTTCATTTCTCTAACCCAACTCTCATATTTGAATGCCTCACTCACAGTCTTAGGTTCTATCTTAGAAAGTAAATGATGAGAGCCATTTATGTCCCATTTTATTGCATATTTTAGCTTATTTCATATACCTTCATACCCACTTCCACATTCCATTTTTGTTTCATATCATACTATTTCTCCATTTTATGTTGCATATGATTAAATATGTATAAGTGGTATTTAATAGATTTTTGGATAAAATATGAAAATTAAAGATTGGTTATCTTTAATAATAAGCATTGTGATTTTTCAGATTTGGGAAATAAATCTTGTAGCATGCAGATCATAAGAACTTCCTATCACCTTTTATGAAGAATATCTTCCTATCACTTTTTGGTCAGGAACTTCTGTGTGTTAGTTTGTGACCAAAAATTTATTTCCATTATTTTCAAAGGCTATTTTAGTCTCCAAGGTGGCGTTGGTTATCCTTTTAGTGCCAAATGCGAATAAGCACAAGAAATTGTGGTTATTTCCAAATGGAGATGCAACTGTTAGCTATGAAGAGGAAGCTGAAAACCTTCACCATTTATTGTAACAACACAATTCGTGGCTCACAAAAGATGGAGCAGATGCACTCAGTGAAGGCTCCACATGTGCTATTCTTATGGAATAAGGGAGGAAACCCATGCTAAAGATTTGTTCAGAGATATCTGGAGAAAAATATGCAAACCTTCATGTCATTGCTATTTTCCATATAAAGAGAAGAATCTATTATAATAGTTGTGCTTGCTAGTGGTGTGGAGGAGTAAAAAAAATCACGTCTTCTATTCTCATATGCTATTATAGCAACACAATTTTAATCTATAGGTTAGTGATCCATATATTTGTTTCTTTTATCTTGTTGGATGTAGGCCGAAATAAACAAATCTTCGTATGTTGTTATAAGCTGTGCATATATAAATAGTGTAGGGTAGCAACGAGAGAGAATGATGTACCATTTTTATAAATAAATAAAATCTTGTGCATGAATAAAACCATGTAAGAGAAGTGCTATTCATTTCATAATTTGGTAGATTGAGGAGGTAGGGCCCACTGCTCAGAATGCCAGTGATTTCAATAATTTATTTTTTTAGTAATGTGTGATTTAATTTTCTAGAATTATTTCTTTTCGTGTGATTTAATCTTTTGCAGTGTTTTATTTACAATCTGGTTTAATTTTTTTTTCATTAGACAATAATTTCAGCTATTAATATTCTTCCAATGTTGGTGTGTGTATTTGAAGAATAAAACGTGAATTATATTATGGATTTATGAGAGAGGTTTCTACTGTTATTTTATAGTTTGTGATAGTTCATGTCACTGCTATTTTTATAATAGTTCCTAGCGAGTTTCTGAAAGTTAAACCAGATCTTCACTTATGAAACTTACGTGTGTTCTAGTTGAATCCATCCCCACTCAATTCACTTCTTTCCTCCCTTAGGTATACTTCCATAATACTTTTCGCAAACTACGATCCCCAGGTTGACACTCTTAGACCAAGATGAAATCCTTCTTATTCTTTACCGTATTTTTTTCTATCATTAAACATAAATTTACCTCAACCACTTTGCTTCTTGTCTTTACACCTTCACTTATGTCTCCAATTATCTATTCCAACATATGATTCTTCTATACATATTTAGGAGTCTTAGGAGCAGGTTCTAGAAATCCTCTTCATCACTTTGTTCTTTCTCTTCCTTTTCCTCTTCTTGTATTTGTCCATAGATAGGATCATCTAGTTCAACTTCACTTATTTCCACTAGTTTATGCATCGCTTCATCAAGTTTTACATTTGCACTTTAAATTATTTTCCTTAGTCTTTTATTGAAGCATCTATATGCTTTTCTATTAGTTGAATATCTAATAAAAATACCTTCATCACATCTAGCATCAAAATTTTCAAGATTCTCATCATCTGTTTTAATGTAATATCTTCTTCCAAATACCTTAAAGTACTTAAAAATAGGAGTCTTACTAGTCCATAACTCACAAGGAGTCTTTGTGCTATTACCTATGATTTGAACTTTGTTAAGAATGTAAACAATAGTGTGGATAGCTTCTCTCCAATATACATCAGGAACATTTTGTTCTTTCATCATCATCCTAGAAACCTCTTGAATAGTTTGGTTCTTCCTTTCCACAACTCCATTTTGCTGAGGGATTCTAGGAGAAGAATAATGTCTCTTTATACCATGTTATTCACAAAATGCATTAAACTCACTAGAAGTGAATTCTCTACCTCTATCAGACCTTAAACATTTGATTCTCAAGTTTATCTCATTCTCTACTCTTCCTTTCAACACTTTGAATCTATCTAGAGCTTGAGCTTTCTATCTAAGAAAAGTAACCCATGTCATTCTAGAGTAATCATCAATCAAGAGAATTAAATACCTATCACCATTAAGGTTTCCTATTATTGTAGGTCCATAGAGGTTTGTATGAATCAATTACAACATTCTGGTAGATGATTCTTCTTTTCCTTTAAAGCCACATCTTGTTTCTTTTCCCAACTGACAACTTTTGCAAGCATAATTTGTAGGCTTTGTGATTCTAGGTAGATCTCTAACAACTTCTCTTGAATTAATCTTAATCATATTTTCAAAATTTACATGTCCCATCCTCTAGTGCCATAACCAAATTTCATTAATCTGAGAAACAAAACACTGGCCATCACCACTCTTAAGTTGATAGATTTTTCCATGAGTTATTCTTCCTATTGCTACTATAGTTCTAGACCATTTTCTGATCTCATAGGTGCTATCCTAAAATAAAATCTCAAATCCTTTGCTACACATTTTCCCAACACTCAAAATACTATGCCATAAGCCCTTAACATAATAGACATCATCAATAATATGTTTTCCATCAAGACTAATTGTTCCTTTTCCAACAATCTTAGTAACAAAATCATCTCCAAACATAACTAATCCTCCATCATACTTTTCAAGTTTAGTGAACTTAATTTTATCTCCAGTCATATGATTTGAACATCCACTATCAATTACCCAATAGTCTTCATTCTATTTGGAATGAAAGGTAGTAACTAGAGTACCTTCCATCTCATCCTTTTTGTTCTCTAGACCAGATTCCCTTACACATCTTCTATGGTTAGCAGACAAAGATTTACTTTCCAAGGCTAGAAATAAGTACTCATCATCAAAAATTCCAGCGTCTTCTCTAACATAGTATATTTTCTTGAACTTCCTATCCCTTTCGTCTTTATAATTATTATTATCTTTGTTCTTCTTGTGTGTAGCTCTATTTGGACATCTTGAAGCATAGTGACCAATAATTCCACAACTCAAAAATTTAAAAGGAAACATACCTTTGTACTTATCAATACCTTTGTTTAATTTCCTTGTAAAGTTTGCTTCCAAATATTTTGAATCATCACTATTTGAATCACCTTCTATCTTAGTTGCTTTAAAGGCTATTTCAGCTTTCTCCTTTTCTCTTCCAAACTTCCTCATCTCAGATGCAGTCAAGGTGCCAAATATCTACTCCTTAGTAAATGTCTTTGGATCATATGATGTCACATCTCTAATTTTGGTGATGCCTACTTTTTCCTTATGTGGTTTTTACTTTATGGCTTAATGTATGTGTGTGTGGTAGATTAAAAGACGACTAATGTGGTGTTACTATAACGTAGATAAAATGATGTTGCATAGTAAGATGGTTAAATCTAATCTAAACATGCATAAATCTATATCAAACAAAAAAGAACAAATCAAATTAATTAAAAAGAAAATAACGTAAAACATAAAACAGTCTCATTGAATATCAATACATTTCCTCGAATTATATTCATTGTCCTCCATTTTTCTATGTTGCTATTTTTGCCCTCAGATTTTGTGTATGTATGTAAGCCTAGCCTTGACGTATGTTTAAGAAAAATATCGAAGATTAAGTTCTTCCAAAAAGTGTATTGATCTCGGGAGGAGGAATACTGGAAAAGGTCAACCAATTTATAGAAAGTTGGTTTTCGAATGATCAGCTCAGATTCAAAAGAGAGATCAATGATCAAGATTATTGAATGTCATGGGATTGTGATTTGTGTTAGTTAGAACGTGAGTTGGGAAATTTTGCAGGATAAAGATTAAATTAGAATAATAATTTAATCTGGTGTTAAGAATATTTTAAAATTGAAAGAATAAGAGTTCAAGATTAAATAAATGATTTAAACTTCAGTTGAGAGTTTTCGAAAATAAAAAAAATTAGACTTTTAATGAGAAGGATAAAGTTATAACTTGGAGAATGATCTATTCGAATGCACACATGAATTAGTTAATTAAGTAAAGATATTTAATTAATAAATATGTTCATGCATATGTGTTAGAACTAGTTAATTGACTGGTTGTGATAGAGAGTAATTTTCATAGAGATGATCAAATATCGAATCTGGAGATAATTGACGAATTTAAATAGATCTCGAGTCAGATGGTGAGTGAATAATTAGTTAACTAGATGACAAAAGAAAGTGAAAGAAAGAATTATTTATGAATTAAATGTTAATCTAATTCAACATTCAAAAATTGAAATGATTTAATTAAATAAATAATTTATTTAATTTACTGAAAAAGTTAATTGAATAATTAAATAATTCAAAAAGAATATTTAATTATACTCAAAATATGATAAGAGGTAAATTAAATAATAAATTATTTAATTCAAAAAGGGAATTAATTAATTAGCGATGTAAATAAATAAATAAGATTGATTTATTTAATTAATAATAGTTGAATAAGGGTCATAATGAATTAATCAAATAATTAAAAGGTTATTTAATTAATAAATGAAAGATGTGTTTAGAAAATAATTAAAAAATTAACATTATTTAATCATGACCATGGACATTAGAAAATCATTTCGAAAGTGGTATTCATAGGCCTATACCAGTTTTCAGTTTCTACAGTTTTCCCCTCTTTGATACAGTGTTGTTTATCTCATTGTGTCAAAGAAATTAAAAAAAAAGATATGCCCCAGTGAAAGTAGGGTGAGGAAGAATGATGAGGAGGTATTGGTATGTCCCCTCAAGAGGACATGCGGGTTCAAAGAACAGGAGTGTGCTATCGAAATGGATAGATAATGGTGGTGAAGATGCAAGGAAGAAGAAATGTTAGCGTGGATAATTGAAAATGTTATTAAAAAACAAGAAAGGTTTTTAGAAGGACATGTAATCTGCGATATTTTTCCATATTTATACTAAGCTTTGCATTTTATCATCATTGGGTAGGACTAACACAAATGGATAGTACACACCATGATATGATATAGACCATAGTGTACAAATTCATCCACATGCGAAAAATAGATAGTCATAGACAAGGGGTGTCTTAACTCATACTACAAGAAAGATCGCCCCAATATTTTTGTCTAGACAAACCACATACAAAAAACAAATAAAAATGGGTCATGAGATGTCATTGCTCCTCTAAATCCTTCATGGGACATCCTTGAGGAAACTAGTAACATGACCCAAAATCCAAAGTTAAAAAGACAGTTGATAGGCAATAGTCAAAGGAAAAGAGTCCTGAGACATCCTTGCTTCTCTAAATCCTTCAAGGGACATCCTTGAGAAAGCTAGTAACCAGACTCATACACAAATCCATAAAAATATAAGACAAAATAAGATATAAATTCAAAAAGGCAATAAAATTATTTTCCAAAACTTGATTTTGTGTGAGTTTTTGATGTTTGACATAGCTCGATGTGAGGGATGACACATACCATATAAGACGTTGAGTCTAGTTTAAACTTGGTGGCTATTTGTGTAAGGCATGAAAAAGCTTGGTTTCAGAAAGATATGTGTCGTATAATACATTTGAGCTTGATGCCGTTGATGCGAAAAGTTACACGAGGCTATGACAATTTGACGATATCTGTTGACAAGAAAGACATATCTTGATTAAGACATAAGTTGATCACTTTGACAATGTGTTTGATTTTGACTTGATGAAATTTTTGAGATGTTTTCCTTGTTGATGCATGAATTGTTTTGATTTGATTGTTATGAGTGTGTGCGTGTGTTTACTTATGTGGAATTGAGATGATATACCCTAAAGGATTGACTTAATGCGGCCTCAGGGGCTCATCGATTGATATCCTTGCCTATGTTGTACATGCAAAGACCTCTTAGTTTGACTAGACTTTAACTAACATAATTGAATGAAAATATGTACTTAAGTTGATGATATGTACAAATTCATGATTTTATGTGTGTGAGACATGAAAAACCTAGATAGACAGACCTAATGCCTCGAGGCACATCAACTGATGGCCTTGCCTACATCTAGTTGCAGAGGCAACGTAGTTCGACTATGTCTATGACAGACTTGAAATGACCGACTCTCTCTGTTTTTTGGGATTTTAGCATGTTTTCGATTTTTTTGTCTTTTTGATGTTTTTGGACTTTTTCAAGACATTTTCTGATGTTTTTGATTATTTTTCAAGACATTTTCTAATGTTTTTGGATTTTTTTAGGACATTTTATGATGTTTTTGGATTTATGAGGATCGTGAAAAATGCATGTAAATGATGCCTACAAACAAGAATCCAAGGACAACCATGATCTTGCTTCTAGCCAAGCTGAAAACCAATTACTAGGTGATGATGATGACTATGTTGTTTGACATGGGAAGGACACATCCTGAAACAACTTGAGGATGATGATAATCTGACTTAAGGATCAAGGTTTGCAGCAAGGTGAGAAAAAAATCCAAGGAATGTTTTGGATGATGTGTTAGGATGTCTAGCAATATTGTATGGATTAAACTTGTTGCATTTAGAATGACTTGGATAGGACTAGATGGGATGATGGAAGGATGTTGGATTAAAATCCTTAGATGGTTGACAAGGGAAAACCAAGGCATGTCATAGGTATAAAAGGATAATGGATTGATTTTTGGTAAAAGATAGGAGACACGAGGATTATTGGCTTGGAGAATTATCATTTGGTCTCCAAGGACAATATCACATAGGGATAATGAAGCTATGAAGGTAATGACATGATATTTCATGGATAGTGTATGACCAAAGGATAGTCATGTCAAGGGTTTTCCAAAAGAATGATTTAGTTTGTACCCTAGTTCTTATCAAGATCAAAATAGGTGGGAAAATGGATGGAAATGTCATGAGGAAGGCATGGGAGATGAGACAACTTGCCCCCAAGGGTAAATATCGACATAGATAATTTCTCTTACACATGATGCCTATTCGCCAGGTTTTAATCATGGTACTTATCCAAAGCGCCATAAGAATGTTTTTCACTATTGGAAATTTTTTTCTCTTTACTATTTTCTAATTTTTTTGATATTTTTGGTGTCACCAAGATGCATGTTTGCCAGGTTTTCATCAAGGTAACATTTTTTTTGTTATTTCAATATTTTTTTGTATTTTCCTGATTGCCTCGATACTTTAGACAATCACTGTCTGTGTTGAATCCATTGATGGTGTTGATGTAGAGAATGGTACCATGATATGCCAATAATGACCTTAATGAAGTAGTTGTCTTGTTAGGATCATAGCGCTTGTATATAACTGATCGATTTCATTGTGATCCTTGTTGATATTAGAGGTGGACTTATCAAAATACACACATTGTAATAGAGTGCCATGAGAGTCCTTATGATAAAGAGTTTTTGATAAAAGGGTAAAACGGGTTTTACAGGGACCTGAAACCACAAAGATTACAAGAAAGCAAAAGGAGCACCAAAGTTCCACAAAAAAGAAAGCTACCCAAGAAAACCAGTAGCACCAAAACAAAAAGGACCAAGAGGGTCAGGAATGAAGGGACAACAGAGGAAGGAAACCCTAGCAACTACTCCAGAGATCTAAGGGCAGATTCTGTCTCTACCTCCATATCCTGCATATCTTTAACCCCCTGTTTAAAGGTTTGAACAATATTCAGAGTAAGGGGGGCCTTTCACTTCAAGTTGGAAAGGGTTCTTCTGGAGATGCCAGCTTTCATGTCCTGGCTTTTATCTCTAGCATCTTCAAGATCCACCACCAAAGACCCTTGTTGGGCTTTGTCAAGATTTTCCATCATCGCATTGATAATAATAGCATTATGTCTTGCAATGGGGTAGTTTTGTTCAGCAATAGTTCTGATGTTATTCCTTAAGCTCTCAGCTTCAATGTCCATGTTCCTGTTACTATGATCCACTCATTTCTTTTCCATCTCCGCAATCTTAGCACCCATTTCATCAATCTTACTATGCAGGGCCCAGTTTTTGATTTTCAGCTCATTGATTTCAGAGAAAGTCCATTCCAAGAGTTTGGAATGAGACTCATAATTGGTTTTAGCAAGGTTAAGATAATCAAGAGAGGGCTCTTTACCAATGTTAATAGGGGAATTATCATCAATGTGAAATTCTGACAAAGGGTCAACACAACGCTTAGAATTATTGATGTTAAAATCCTCTGACTCAGAGGATTCTTCAGAGTAAGAAACAAGGCATTTAGCTTGGGTTTTTTTACCAACAAAGCTGATCTTAGGAGGAGGGCAGTCAGGTGCAGGTTCAGCACAGATTTTACCCGACTCCCTGGAAGGGCCAACAAATTTACTAATAGGGCTAGGGTTTGGCAAAAACTCCAAGCCACTGGGCTCTGTATCATCACTCTCAGACTCTAGATTGGTTTCGAAGATAGTAGGAATGGGCACATGAAGATGTTCCACAATAAACCTAATTAACCCAGTGTGAAGAATGGGGAATCTTTTGGGGTTTTTCTTATTGTCCTCCAAAATTTTCTTCAAGGAGCAGTAAAGATAATAGGGGATAGAGACCCTTACCTTGTGTTGGAAATGGTTGAGAAGAGAAAAGTGGTAGCCATAGACTTTAGTGAAATGCTTGTCCACAGTAATGTACTCCATGATGACCCGAAGAACCTTTCTCCATATAGTTTTTATGGAGTCAACATCAAAGTAACTATTAGCAATTTTGACCAAGCTTTGCTTTTCCTTGTCCTTTTTGGGAAATCTGATAACAACTTCATCAGAAAAAGCCCTGTCCCTAAAAATCTTCTTCCCATCAGTGGGTAATCCCGTGACATCAGCAATGAGATTTTCGTTGAGCTCCACATTCCTACAAAATAGGGTCAAATTTCCATCATGCCAATTTTTGGTGAAAAGATCCGTAGCCTCCTGGTCGGAGCCATGAAGCTTCTCTAGGAAAGGAATCAGCCCTCCACTTTTAATCTTGTTCCAGACCTTGGCATTTTTAGTATGAATTTCATAACTGTCCAGCTCAGTTCGCTTTCTATCTCCTCCCATATCAGTCGACACAGTGGGGTAGGTCCAGGCACAAGCCTTTCTAAAATTGGCACTGCCAAATCTTAGAACCCACAAAGAGTGCGGAGTAATCTTGCAATTTACTCCACCGGGCCCGGTCCCATGCAATCTAGTGATTGTGATGTGATAGATCCAGCCTGTCCTCATTGAAGGGATAACATGTCGCCTTTCCATGTGATTTATCATAATTTAATAGGGCACAAACATTAAGATTTCGATCACTCTTATTTAGCCAGGTACACAAATCTTTACTCTTAACTCCTTCATTAGCAAAAAAGTCCGCCACCGCATTAGCTTCTCTATAAGCGTGTGATATTTTATCTTTTTCAAACTTGGCCAAATTCAGTTTGGCTTCATCAATCCATAAGTTGATGGTCCATGAGGGTGGGGACTTGCCACATAGGCAGTCAATTATGTTTTTAGAGTCTCCTTCAAGCCATAAATTTTTAATTTTAAAACTTTGGGCTAAATTTATGATATGGTAAGCGCCAGCCACCTCCGCCAGGTGATTAGTTTGAGAGCCAAGAGGTGAGGCAATCACACCAATGAAGTTGCCATTGGAATCCCTTAAAACTCCACCACAACCCGCAGCCCCTGGATTGCCTTTAGCCGCACCATCAAAGTTAGATTTGATCCACCTGTTAGGTGGAAAAGTCCAGCAAACTCCCTCTCTGTCCTTTTTGGCCTTCATACTAGAACTAACCAGATTAGGATTAATGTTCCATTCCTTAGCAACAAGAAGATCACAGTTCGAGTACTTCACCTTCATGGTTTTCCTGTCATTCCGGGTCACAACATTGAAGTTTTCCTTCATAGATCTGACAATTTTATCAAAGACATAATCCATGGAGGTTTCTTTGCCCCTACGATAAAGAGTTGCTGCCAAGATACGATGGATTTGTGACATGGGTTTTTTTGGAATTTAAGAGAGATGTTGGATAATGATGGATGATGGTAGATGTGGGGGGATTGTTTGGAAGTTTAGATGAATCACTTTTTATTTTCCAAACTTAGGATGTTGGATGACGAAGTTTGGAATTTTGATTGGGATAACATTTGGAACCAACACTTTTATATGCCTTGCTTGATGACCATTTTGAAGGAGGTGGACATTTATTTTATGTGGGAGTCCTCTTTTCTTGTGGCTCCACATTTTGATTGACTTTTAGATTTGAAAAGATGGTCTTTGAAATTTGATTTTGAACTTTGGATTTGTAATAACTTTATTTTTGTTGGTTCCAAATAGAAGGTTTATTCATGTTGGAATGATGGTTTATGGTGTGGATGGAAGGAGTGTTGGCATAAATATTATGGTAAGAACTACCCATGGCCCCCATTTTGATGTTTGTATTAGATAGTTTTTCCCACAATATCGAGGAGGTCAAACATCAGATAAAATTTCCCCCAATATCAAGGAGGTACCACTAACATCATTAGATTTTCTGACTAATGAATAGCCAAGGCCTTGATGTTTAGAATTTTCCTAGAATTGTATTGGTTTTAGAATTCCTTGCTCGTGTAGGCCTAGTCCTTTTCCTTGATATTGCATGTTATGACAAATTATTTTTGTGATGGGGTATTTTTTGTTTCAAAAACAAGATGCAAACCCATCATTGTGTATGTGGACACTGTTACTTGGAATCTTCTCTTCTGCAACAAATCCTTCTTTGACAAAGATAGATGATCCTAGCTGATAAGATGTCATAGCTTTGTTGACATGTTGGATATATTTCTGATTAACATCTTTGGTTTTATTTTGTGAAACATTAGATTTTGATAGTTTTCAAAAGATATCAATGCCTCCAAGTTGATGTAGCAACTATCCTTATGGTCATTATCATGGAGTCCAGTGAATTCAGCTATAGCTTGATCATTTGAAAATATGTCTAGTGTAGAAGAATCTTGTTTTAGAGGAAGATCATCTATGTTTCCAAAGGAGGCAAGTGTCTCATTTTGGGAAATGACGGTGTTCAAAGTTTGGGTAGGGTCAACCTCAAATGTTTGATCATGAATGACATAAAGGTCTATGAGCGGATATTTTTGGATTTCTTGATCAATGGTAGTGTCTTGGTCAAAGATAGGTTTGTCTTGGATGACTTGATTGGGAATAAAATCTTGATCAAGGATAGGTGTATTTTGTATTCCATGGTTATCTAGAAGGAATTCTTGGATAGACCTAAAGATAGGGTCATGGGATGGACTAATTTGATCTTGACATGAAGGTGATGCCATGATGTCATGCTTTGGATTTTCCATTTGAAATGTATCCTCAGGTCTAGTAGATGTGAGTTGACTTTGGAGACCATGAATAAATGAATTTTCATGACTAAATGTAGGTTGGGACAGAGTGAGTAGGAATAGATTAGTGGATGATGGACTAGGATGGGATGTGGAGGCTTGGAATGGTTTGAGGGATGATGGACTAGGATAGGATGTGGAGGCTTGGAATAGACTAGTGGGAGGTTGGTTTTCCTTGTCAAGGTTAAGGTAAGGGTGATTAATGGATGTTTGTTGTGGATTAATGGCATGGATTGTGCTAAGAGACTCTTGAGAATGAGGGTAGATGGATGGAAGACTAGAGTTTATGGGTTGTTGATAAGAGGGATATGTGTGTAGTTGACCATGGGTTGAGGTTGATTGGCATTTGGATTGGATAAATTTTATTCTGAAGTCTATGGATTGTTGGTATTGACCCATGTGAAGTAATTGGTATTCAACTTGACTAGAAAATATATCAAGGTGAATGGAAGACATGGTGGTGGATGGTAATGAAAATGATATGGAATTATGTCTATAAATGATATGATTTTTAGTCTATGGTTTTTGGATTTTTTGGATATAAAAAAATGAATGCTAATGAAACTTTTTTTTTTTTGTATTTTTCTGGCAAATAAGGAATGCCTAAAATTATTTTTATGCTAGGATGACTGTGTCTAAGTATGCAAAATTCTAAGAAAAATTCCAAGGTAATCACTGTTGAATGACTCTAGAAAGAGGTTACCTACCACCTATAGTTTAACCAAGGCTACAATTTTACTTTGTCAAGGAACCTGTATAGGACTAGGACCAAAAGATAAGGTGAAATCCCAAACTATAATGATGAGCTAGAAGGATTCATGTGTAGGACAAAAGATATGTTGAAAAGTGACTAGGTTCAACAACAATGTTCGTTGAAGTAAGGGCTTTCCAAAAATGTGGAAAGCTCACCTTTCTAAGATATGCAAATTTCTTAACCAAGTTTCATAAGTAGATGCCTATCACTAAAAATAAATGACACCTAAAGGATGTAATTATGAAAAGTGTGAGAAATTTTTTTGGTTTCTATCCAAGGTTGATTGTGAAAAACATAGACTGAGATGACAACTTGGTTTCAGACTTGGGACTGCAAATTTCAAATTTTTGTTGATAGGCATATGTGGTTTAGTTTTCAAACACGATTCAAAAATTGACAAATGCGTTGGAGATTGCAGATGCGACTCTCTGGTAAAAACTAGTTTCGGTTTGCTGATAGACAGATGCAACTTACACAAAAAGATGCAGTTTAACTTATAACAGATACAACTCACTATTCAGATGAGACTCAGAATCTAATCTTTGTGAAGACTAACTTTGTTGACAGACACATGTGGTTTTACTATTTAATAGTTGCAACTCATAATAACACATGTGGTTTACAATTTGATAGTTGCGACTTAGTTTACTATTGCAGTTTTTTGATAAAAAAGTCACGACTGACTCAATTTTATGATCAAGTTTTGATGAATGAAGCAAAAACAATCACATAATACAAAGCGTTTGCAGTTTGAAATGTATGAATATGTTAAAATCAGAAGAGAAGTACAACCTAGGCTGTGTTGGATAGTATTTACTGAGTTCTCAATTGGATTTCTCCAGCTATGCATATTCAAGGCAGATGACTAGTAGCTTGACCCCACTGGCTCCCCTCCATGACACTCACTTATATGGGGTAGCCAAGCTACTATACCAATAAAACTCCCATGACATAAATTTCATCTCTACACATGAACCGTAAGAATTTGAGACAAGTTCACTGGTTCGACCTACTGCACCAGTAAATAGATAGGATTTTGGAAAACTACAATAATTTGGATTTTTAATTCGGGCACCTATTCAGACGAGCCATGCGAGAGGAAATATCATCCCAGTCTATAGAGGTTAGGCTCTATAGGTTTGGATGTGCCTCAAGGGTACTGGGGAATCAATAGATTGTCCATTGGTATCCTCTTAATACTAAGATTTTCTTGAGTATTAAAATCTATATACTGGTTGGGAGTGGCTAGGTGATAAAGCCCATCACCGGTTTTGAGTCACGTTGGTTACTCTTAACCACCAACACATGCCCAAATTTTGTAGAGTCACTAACCAGTTCTCTTACACCCAGGATCACACAAATGCACAAAGAAAGAGGATACTACGGTATACTGAATCAGGGTTCCACACTAACATAAGCATTCACGAAAAATACTGGTTCTTTTTAATCCAAATGACGATTTTCTAACTATCAAACATAAAAGTTAATTTTAATATTTAAAGCGTTTGAGAATTAGGTCCTGCATGCAATTTGTTAGTATTTTTATAGTTGTGTTTGTCATTCATCCTAAAAAAAAAAGGTGGTTTTGGTTTCAAAGTCTTCTACTCTTCGTCTTGCAAAAACTCTGTTATCCACCTAAGTCACACACTGTAAACCACACAATTAGTTGTAAAAAACTAAAAATTAAAAACCAAAAAATTGAACTTCAAAAAAAATATTTACTAGTCAAATACATCACTGGAAGCCACAAATGCATCACACAAAGACATATGCATCATAGGAAGTCAGATGCATCACAAGAAGTCAGATGCATAAATTAAGAATTTCGAAAATCAAAAAAATATTTTTTTAGCAGTCAAATGCATCACAAGAAGACACATATGCATCACAAAAAGTCATATGCATCACAAAAAGCCACAAATGCATCATTCTGGCTTGCAAATGCATCACTTTAGCTCATAGCCGCAAAAAATCATGTTTTTCTTGTAAAAAATGCTACCCTTAACAAAAATATGTAGTATAATATATGAAAATTAATCTCTCAATCCTTTTGGATGCAACCATGCTATATATTTGACCTCAAAAGGCTCCCAAAAGTATGATTTGAAAGATTCTTCAAAATTACCTACACCCTTCAAGACAAAAAACACCGAAAACTTCCAAACAAAGAATGCCAATCAAGAGGGTTAGTAGTTCACGTCGGGTTCACCAAATGCAATGTACATAAAATGATGTTGCATAGTAAGATGGTTAAATCTAATCTAAACATGGATAAATCTAAATCAAAGAACAAAGAATGAATCAAATGAATTAAAAAGAAAATAACGTAAAACATAGAATAGTCTCACCGAATATCAATCCATTTCCTCGAATTATCTTGATTGTCCTTCTCCATTTTGTCCTGTTCGTATTCTTTCCTTCAAATTTTTTGTATTTATGCAAGCCTATCCTTGACGTATGTTTAAGAAAAATATAAAAGATTAAGTTCTTCCAAAAGTGTATTGATTTTAGGAGGAGGAATACTAGCAAAGGTCGGCCAATTTATAGAAATTTGGCTTTCGAAGGATCGACTCAGATTCAAAAGAGAGATCAACGATCAAGATTATTGAATGTCATGCGATTGAGATTTGTGTCAGTTAGAATGTGAGTTGGGAAATTCTGTAGGATAAAGATTAAATTAGAATAATAATTTAATCTGGTTTTAAGTCTGTTTGAAAATTGAAAGAATAAGAGTTCAACATTAAATAAATGATTTAACCTTCAGTTGAAAGTCTTCAAAAATAGAAAAATTAGACTTTGAATGAAAAGGATAAAGTTAGAACTTGGAGAATGATATGTTCGAATGCACACATGAATTAATTCATTAAATAAAGATATTTAATTAATAAATATGTTCATGCATATGAGTTAGAACTAATTAATTGACTTGTTGTGATAGAGAGTCATTTTTGTAGAGACGATCAGATATCGAATCTAGAGATAACTGACAGATTTAAAAAGATCTCGGGTCAGATGGTGAATGAATAATTAGTTAACTAGATGAAAAAATAATGTGACATAAATAATTATTTATGAATTAAATGTTAATTTAATTCAACATTCAAAAATTGAAATGATTTAAATAAATAAATAATAATTTATTTAATTGACTGAAAAGGTTAATTGAATAATTAAATAATTCGAAAAGAATATTTAATTATACTCAAAATATGATAAGAGGTAAATTAAATAATAAATTATTTAATTCATAAAGAGAATTAATTAATTAACGACGTAATTAAATAAATAAGATTGATTTATTTAATTAATAAGAGTTGAATAAGGGTCATAATGAATTAATCAAATAATTAAAAGGTTATTTAATTAATAGAAGAAAGATGTGTTTAGGAAATAATTTAATAATTAACATTATTTAATCATGACCATGGACATTAGAAAATTATGTCGAAAGTGGTATTCATAAGCCTATACCAATTTTTAGTGTCTATAGTTACATTTCATGAATAATTGTAATAAATGAAATATTGTCTTATTTTGAAAATGATGCAAAATAGAAAAATGATATTCATAATTAATGTACTATGATATTATGAGTTAAGTTGACTTGATTCTATCTAGATACTAATCTCATATTGGTTTCTTGAGTGTACTTGAGTGGCAGGTGTGAAGGGAGAAAAGGGGATAGTGCAGAATACCTCCCTAACACTAATACAACAAAGGAGAGGAGCACAATCAGGTTCTAAAGCTTCTTAAATTTTTTTGAGATGAATACATACAACATAAAAGAGATAACAGGAAAAATCAGCATTCACAGATTAACACAAGTATTTACATGGGAAAATATTTTTAGGTAAAAAACCCACCACAAAAAACAAAGACAATTTGTATTATAGTAATAAACAAATTAAATACAAAGTTCAGTCTTCACTCTTTGATAATCAGCTTGCAACAACACTCAAGTTCACTCAATGTTACAAAGCTCATGGCATACCATGAATATACAATTGAACCTGGACTTAGCTTACAACAACTATCACCTACATACACCTATGATTGATTTTCATAAATAATATAATTGACTGTACAAGTATTACATCATATTTACACTTTCCAACCAATCCCATGACTTGCTCCATGTTGCAATGTCCATCCAAACAAGTAATTGATTTGCACAGATTGCATCAAGCCACCTAGGCAATAAATTCATGCCTTAATCAGGTTCCGTTTCCAACTACAAATCAACCTATAATAAATACATTCTACAATTTTGGATTTTAGCCAATCAAATTGCTAACACTGAGCCACATGTCTTCCTTTCATTCACCTACTACTCTGAATTTCTGGTCTAGTGTAGTCAAGCTCAGTTGACTGAGCTCCGAGCTCATTATTACTTCTATTGTGCCACCCCCGAGCTTGTTCTACCCTGTTGCGATATGGTGGTGAGCCCACTCGACTTACTCTCGACCTTTCTCATGCTACCACCAAGCTCTCCAAGTCTTCTCATAGTGCGGCAATGATGACCAAGAAAACTGTAGGTGGTCATATTGCGCTACCGGACCCTAACCACCATACTTCCATGACAAGGTGGTGACCATTTTCCAAGACCGCTAATGGTCAACCATGCTACCATAGAGGCCAGTAGGCAACCCCCTAGTAGGGCAGTTACCACCTTGGCAAGCTACTAGCGGTCAATTGTGCTACCGTGGAGGCCACTAGACCAAATCGCGGTAGGGCGATGACCACCCTGGTAGACCGCCAACGGTCACACCGCGGCCACTGCGGTGATCCAAATCACCACCCATGGTGCTATAGTATCCAATGTGACAGACAACGAGCTACCTACTATGGCCACTACGGTGAGGGAAAACACTACCCGTGGTAAGGTGGTGACCGCTAGTCCTTCTCACCATGGTACCGCCAAAGCATGAACAGACCGCCGCGGTAAAGCGGTAAGGGGAAAAATGATGCATTTTTTGCCAAGTCTTTTTTTTGACAGAGGCACAAGACAATAAGTTGAGACATAATTTTCCCAACAAGCTCCCACTTGGTGAAGAATTCTAGCTTCCTCTAGACTTTGAGAATTAACGACAGTCATAGGCCCCAAGGCCCATCGATTCTGTGCACCATCTGAACTTGTCTGTACTTACTGGATTCGTTAATGCATCTGCAACATTCTTCAAGGTGTTGACCTTTTCAAGATAGACCTTTCCATCTTCAACCATGTCCCTCATGAAGTGATATTTCACATCAATGTGCTTTGTCCTAGCATGAAAGGTCAGGTTCTTTACCAAACAGATGGCACTCTGATTGTCACAAAAAATATTAATCTGCCCTGCATTAAAACCAATATCCGAACACAAATGACTCAGCCAAATTTATTCCTTCCAGGCATGAGTGGCTACCATGATCTCTGCCTTAGTATTGGATAAAGAAACTACAACTTGTCGCTTGATTATCCAACTCATTGCCCCACCATTTAACATGAATGTGTATCCATTGGTGGATCTCCTGCTATCAATGTCCCCTGCCCAATTAGAATCAACATATCCATGAAAGCTAAGTGTTCTCTGTGATGCAACCAAAATACCATGGTAACACAAAGCATACTCTGAAGTCCCCTTCAAATATCTAAACACTCTCTTCACATCATCCCAATGTGATCTTCTTGGATTTTCCATAAATCGGCTAAGAAATCCCACTGCTTGGGAAATGTCTGGTCTTGTACAAACCATCGCATACATTAAACTGCCAACAAAACTGGCATATGACACCCTGGTCATGTCCTCTATCTCAGTAGCAGACTTTAGGTAGTCTTCAATAGATAGTTTTGTTCCTTGCATTACTGGGACAACTAGCTGCTTGCAGTCATCCATACCAAATCTCTCTAGAACCGAATTGACATACTTACTCTGACTTACCTAGAGCTTTTTGCTCATTCTGTCCCTGGTTATCTCCATTCCCAGAATATACCTTGCTATGCCTAGATCTTTCATTTTGAACTTTGCAGATAACCGAGATTTAAGATCATAAATCATAGACTTGCTATTTCCTATGAACAACATATCATCCACGTACAGTGTAATAACAAGCTCATGATCATTTTCAGATTTATAATAAACACAATGATCAGATTTTGATCTAACAAATCCCATACACAACACAAACATGTGAAATTTCTGGTACCACATTCTAGGGGATTGCTTCAAACCATACAAAGATTTCTTTAACTTACATACTAGATTTTGTTTACCTTTTTCAACAAAATGCTCAGGTTGGGACATATAAATTTCTTCTTCCAGCTCACCAATGAGAAACGCTATCATCAAATCCATCTTCTCAATTTCTAAATCATGTGCAACTGCTAATGACAACAAAAATCTGATAGATGTCAACTTTGCTATAGGGGAAAAAATCTCTCCATAATCAATTCCCTCAATCTGGGAAAATCCCTTTGCAACCAATATTTCCTTATACTTCTCAACCCTGCCATCAAGAACAGTGTTGTTTTTGAATACCCACTTATAGCCAAAAAGCTTTCGCCCTTTAGGCAAAGGTACCAAAACCCAAGTTTCATTCTTCTTCAATGAATCCATTTCTTCATTCATGGCTTCTAGCGAAGAATTTGAATCAAACATGCTGATTGCTTCTTTTAAAGTCCTAGGCTCATCAATGCTAGTAATCAAGGCATAGGAACAATTCAAATCAAACATTGAGAAACCATACCTTTTAGGTTGCCTATTTTCTCGTGTAGATCTTCTTACTAGCTGAGGTTGTGGTTCTTCATCATCAGAACTCTCAGAGCTACTTGAGCTCTCCTCAGTTCCAGGTACACCATGCAATTCTTCCTTTTCTGGAGTATGAGGAATCTCAACTGCATCATTCTTTTGTTCTTTCTGATCTATCTCGAGCTGTTGATCACTTATTGGAGGTTTCAACTCATGAAAAATCATGCTTCTATTGTACAAAACCTTCTCAGTAAAAAGGTTCCAAAGCTTGTATCCCTTCACACCAATGCCATAGCCGATGAGGATACATTTAACAACCTTGTTATCCAGCTTTGATCTTTTCTCATTTGGCACATAGGCATATGCCTCATAGCCAAAAAAATGAACATGTCTTAGAGAGGGCTTCTTACCAGACCATGCTTCCAAAGGTTTCTTATCAACAAGAGTAGAACAAGGAGAATTATTTACCAGATAACATGCTATAGCCATAGCCTCAGCCCAAAACTTCTTCTCCAGACCAGCACCGCTCAACATACTCCTTGCCTTTTCCATCAGTGTCCTGTTCAACCTTTCAAAAACTATATTTTTCTATGGAGTATAAGAAATTGTTTTATGCCTTTTAATTCCATGATCTGTGCAATACCTTTCAAAATCTGTAGAAAAAAATTCACCACCATTTTCTGTCCTCAAACATTTAATTTTCCTTCTAGTCTGATTCTCTACCAAATTTTTAAATTCTTTAAACTGACTGAACACTTTTGATTTGCTTTTAAGAAAGTATACAAATTCCCTTCTCGAACACTCATCAATAAAAGAAACATAATATCTAGATTTTGATAACAAAGGAACATTAACTGACCAAACACATCAGAATGAACATAATCTAGTATGCTAGAAGATTTATGAGGATTCAAGTAAAATGAAACACGATGTTGTTTTCCATAAATATAGTGTTTGTAAAAATCAAACTCAAGGTTACAATCATCAAGCCTTTCTACAATATTTTTATTCTTCAAGGTTTTTAAACCTTTCTCACCTATGTGACCAAGTCTATTATGCCACAACATAGTCTTCTTTGCTGGGAGTTTTACCTCCAAAGATTTTTCAACTAGAGAAGTGTCTTCACCTTTCTTTACAGGGATTGCTTTACATGACTCTATAGAGGCATTGTTACATTGAACAAGAAGTGCATCCAAATTATACAGAGTTCTAGTACGAACACCCTTAGCCAACACCATTGCAACTCTATCCATTTTACATCCTTTACTTGAGAAAGAAAATTCTACACCAACATCATTTAACTTAATGACAGAAAGAAGATTATGAGCCAAACCTAGTATATGCAGTACGCCACCAATACCTTTGAGTCTCTCATCTAGAAACTAAATTCTGACCTTTTGCCAATGATCTCCAACGTTGAATCACTTGCCAGGTACACCTTGCCACCATCATAATTCTCGTACTTGGAGAACCATTCTTTGTGAGACGTCATGTGAAAAGATGCACCAGAGTTATCCAACCAAATATCATCTGATACCTAAGTTGCCAAGGATGCAATGAAAGCATATACATCACTCTGAGAAGATTCATTGTATGAAGCATTCTTCTTATTCTTCTCCTTACAATCCTTTCGGATATGAACATATTTCCCATTGTTCCAACATTTCACCTTGGAATTTTTACCAAGAGACTTTGATCTCCCTATAGATTTGGATTTTGACCTTTTGTCATTCTTCTTGCCTTTCTCCTTTGGTCTACCTCAAACAAAAAGAGCCTCTTTGGCCATCTCAGAAGACTTCTTTTGCATTTCTTTAGAAAAAAGCAAAGCAACCACGTCACCCATATTGAATTCAGTTGTCGTGCTTCCAATAGCTATCACTAGATGATCCCAACTATTAGGTAACGAACACAACATGAGCATGCACAATCCTCCTCCTCAGTATTTACACCTACAAATGCCAAATAAGTAACACTCATGTTAAATGAGTTCAAATGGTCTACAACAGATGCACCTTCTTCCATCTTCAAGGAGTACAACTTCTTCCTTAGGAAAAGATTATTTACCAAAGACTTTCCCCGATAAATATCACCAAACTTCTTCCATAATGAAGCTACAAACTTCTCCTCATGGATGTTCAAGAGTACAAAATCAGCTAGACTTAGTCTAATCAGACCTCTTTCTTTTCTATCAGCAAGGTCCCAATCCTCTTGCTTCATACTTTGTGGCATAGTTCCAGACACTTCTACCCAGAGGTCTCTATCCACAAGAAAGTCTTCCATTTTGAGTTTCCATAACTCAAAGTTGCTGCCATTGAATTTTTCAATCTCTACTCTACCTGATGTACTTTCCATCTCAAACATAAACAAGTTTTAACAATGCAAGACTCCCACTGGAACAGTATTAGCACAAAAAATTGACCTTTCAAATGAGGATAACACAACTGTCCAGGCTCTGATACCACTTGAAGGGAGAAAAGGGGATAGTGCAAAATACCTCCATAACACCAATACAATAGAGGAGAGGAGAAAAAATAGGTTCTAAAGCTTCTTAAAAAATTCTGAGATGAATACATACAACATAAAAGAGATAACAAGAAAAATCAGCATTCACAGATTGACACAAGTATTTATGTGGGAAAACCTTTTCAGGTAAAAAACCCACCACACCAGGCAAAGAAAATTTGTATTACAGTAATAAAAAAATTACATTAAAAGTTCAATCGCCACTCTCTAATAATCATCTCATAGCAACACTCAAGTTCACTCAATGTCACAAAGCTCATGGTATACCATGAATGTACAATTGAACCTGGACTTAGCTTACAACAACTATCACCTATGTCAACCTATGATTGATTTTCATAAATAATATAATCAATTGTATAAGTCTTACATCGCATTTACACTTTCCAACCAATCCCACGACTTGCTCCATGATGCAATGTCCATCCAAACAAGTAACTAATTTGCACAGATTGCATTGAGCCACTGAGACAATAAATTCATGCCTTAATCGAGCTCCGTTTCTAGCTAGAAATCGGCCTGCGATAACTGCATTTTACAATTTTGGATTTTAGCCAATCAGATTGCTGACACTAAGCCACATGTCGGCCTTTCATCTACCTACAAATCTAAATTTTTGGTCTAGCTCAATCAAGCTCGATTGACCAAGCTCTGAGCTCATTCTTACTTCTGCCGTACCACCATCGAGCTCATTCTACCCTATCCCAGTATGGTAGTGAGCCCACTTGACTCACTCTTGACCTTTCTTGTGCTACCGCTAAGCTCTCCAAGTCTCCTCATGGTGCGACAGTGATAGTCAGGCATACTACAAGTGGTCATATTGCACTACAGGACCTTGACCGCCAGACTTCCACGACAAGGTAGTGACCACTTTCCTAGACCGTAAATGGTCAATCGTGCTACCGTGGAGGCCGACATGCCACCCCACAATAGGGAAGTGACCTCCCTGGCATGCTTCTAGTGGTCAACCATGCTATCACAAAGGCCTCTAGGCCACCCTGTGGTAGGGTGGTGACCACCTTAGCAGACTGCCAGCGGTCACACTGCAACCATCGCGGTGATCCAGATCACTTCCCATGGTGCAACAATAGATGACATGACAGACAACAAGCTACCTATCATGACCACTACGGTGAGGGAAAACACTATGCGTGGTAAGGCAATGACTGTAAGTCCTTCTCACCTTAGTATCACCAAAGAATGAATAGACCACAACAGTAAAGCAGTAAGGGCATAAATGATGCATTTTTTGCCATGTCGTTTTTTTGATAGAGGCACAAGACTGGAAGTTGAGACATAATTTTCCCAACAAGGTGGTTGAAGACCAAGGGTGTGGCTAAGGCAGGGGAGATTAGCTTCTTGGTAGGGTAAAGAAGGAATGATGCTCTCGATCACACACAAACACTTAATGTCATATAGATGCATTTAGCTTGTGATTTGGATGATTGTTTAATTATCAGTAAATTTTAAATGGTTACTTTGTTTTATATTCATATATGTAATTAAAAGAATGAAAAATTAATTCTAGATTAATTAAATATTCACATATGCAATTGAACATTGAGTGGTGTTGTTTAAAATAATTGTTAGATTTCAACCAATACCAATTCCATACCCACATCTTAATATGTGAATGCAAATAAAATAAACTTATTTAAATATTTGTATTTGGAAAAATGATGAAAAGTAAATAAAATAAGAAAAACAATAAAAATGAAGGTAAAAGTTGAATAGAAAATAGATTTATTTTTATTTCCCTAATTTCAAGATTAGGTCTCGAGAAATGGGAGGAAATATTTAAATTGAGAGATGAGGTAATGGGAACACAACCATTTTCTTTTACAATATTTTTGTTGCTTTGCAAAAATGGGGAAAAATGGGATGCAAGAAATGGGGGGTTTTCTTTGTCTGTAGCATTACAAAATAAGCTTTTGGGAATTGGAAAGAAGATATAGGAAGAAGCAAGGAGCAAAGGAGATTCTACAGCTGGGGTTCCAACAATCAAATACGAGGGAAATCATTCTCCAGGTTTTGATCTAGTCCATTGTGTTTTAAATTTTGATTGAAAGTATGGAAGAATTCACTGTGAAAATTAAAAATGAATCTCTCCAAACTTGTCTATTCATGATCATTGAAAATTTGGTGCTTGCTGTATGAAAATGCATTGTTTCAACTGTATAGAACTTCATATATTTATATATTTTACAAATATATAAATATATCAAATTTATATCTTTATGTACCCATCTTCTGCAATTTTCTGATCTGGAAAAGAAAACTAGACTACACAAATAAAATAAACACACACACAAACACACATATATCCACACACACACACATATATATATACATATATATTTAATTGAATATATATGTATATATATATATATAAATGTAAATATATATACATATATATATATATATAAATAAAAGTATTAATGGCTGGTATATTTTTCTTTTTATAATTCCGAATTGAATCAAAAATTCATGAATAGTAGAATCCAATGTTTGTTTTAAGTGTAGGAAGTGATTTGTATTAATGGAGAGGCTTCCACACCCTACGCCCCCCATAGGGGAGGTTGTGCTATGGTGGTAGCATCTCCCCACATGCCATTACCTGTGGGGAGGCACTGCCCCCATAGGCAGTGTCCCCCATGGGGGCCTCAGTTGCTTAGGCCGACCCCTCCTCTCACCTTTGTTTGCCTTCCAAAACAACTAGCTGCCACCAAACTTATGCGATGTGGATTTTCTTTTTAATTCGTTATTCATTTTTAAATATATATATATATATATATGTGTATGTATGAGTATATTCCTTTTTTAGTATATATTAAATTCACATATTAAATAGATGTAAATATATATACCTCTGCAAATAGAGGAATATATATATATATATACATATATACGATATGTCCATTTAGTTGCTAGACTGTATGATATTTGTTTGCAAATGCATTATTTTCAGTAGATATAGAAGAGATTCTTGTGAATATGTGCATAAATTTTTATTTATATAGATATATAATTATATTTATCATCTATTATTTGTAACCAAAATAGAGATACTTGTTATGAGCTCACTTCAGCATAAATTTGTCTTCTTGATTCTTTTATTTTAATATAATTATAAATAAATAGTTAATTTTAGATATGAACAATGAAAAAAATTGTGTAAATGAAAGCAATACTTAGATTTTGTAATGAATAGATAGTGAAAGGACAAGCCTTCCAATGCCAATGGATTTGTTCTAAATCAGATTGATTTCTTCATGACTAAATGTAAACTTAGAATTATTTCCATATGTATTCTCATTGAATTATCCTTCAATTTAGATGATCTTTTACCTCTAGAACAAAATATTACCAAATAAAAATGACATAATTCAAAACATGTGATTTAAAATAAGCATTGTTTTATTTCCTTTGAGTTTAGAAAATGGACTGAAAATGAGTCATTTATAAGCCACAAATCTGACCTTGGAACTCTATTTTTGTGAATTATTTCAGGGATTTGGTAATGTAATGTGCTTTTGCATAATCATGTTGAATTGATAAATGCTTGAACTTTATGAGATTTTTGTATGAGATCATGTGATATTTTCTCCTCTATGTTAAATTTTGGGATAGGATGCTGAATGTTGGTACACAGAGACAATATTTTATCCTTTTCATAAACTACCTTTTATTTCTTTATGCTTGGCCAAACAATGTACCATTGAAATAGATGGATTAAAAGACTAGAATTTTATGTTATTATGTCTTTGCCACATCTTACTTACAAGAAATATGTTTTTCTAGTTTAGGAATGCATATAGGAAAACATGCATGCATCGAGAGTTCCCTCCTGCTTTATTGTTCCAGGTTTCTAGGCTCCTTGTCCAAGGTTGGGGATTTCTTTGAGTTAGGAAGAAACCTAAGGAAGTTATGCACTTTGTGGTTGGGTGGAAAAGGCACCTTAACTGCACTCTTGGCCTCAACGTAAGAAGATGATGGTGTCAAGATGGATGAGGTTCAAAGATCCTATTTCTATGTATATGCTTCATATACTATACTTTGTATGGCTTGGTAGCCAATTGGTAAAATGAAACTCTATTTCATGAATGTATTATTTGATGTATACTTGATGTTGTAACATTGAAACAAATGATTTGTAACACCCCTATGAGGTGTATGTAAACTCAAATTTGCAACTTCATTAAATTAATGTTGTTTCAAAACACTTGTGGATGTTAATTATTATTCTTTCTATAACTAAATCTCACCTATTATGTTCAATGAATATGGGAATGTTTAATTTTAAATATGTTAAATTTTCAAGCTTTATATACGATTCTTCAATAGAAGAGACCTTGTCACTATAATTCTCGATAAGGTCATCAAGATCTTCTCAATTACATCTTCATCTGTCATGGTACCACCTTGATTTTTGATTTCATTTGTTGCAAGTTCAACTCTCTAATAATATATTGCAATATCTTCACCTTCTTCCTTTCTCAAGTTCTCAAATCTATGTTTTGCTATTAGCTTCCTTGACAATTTTACTCTATCATCTCCTTGATAAATATATTTCAATTTTTCTCGTACTTCATAAGTAGTGCCTAGAGAAATGACATTAATTTGTTTAGTTTTAGACAAAGCACTGAATATAGCATACCTTTCCTTTTCATTATCCTCATAAGAAGAGATTTCATCTGCAAAAGAAGGACCACTAGATGGTTCAACATACTTTGTCTCTAGAAATTTCCAAGTCTTGAAACCAAGAGAGATAATCTATAGCCTCTCATCTACACTTTCCAATAACTATAATCAACTCCATCAAAAATAGGGATTTGCAACTTGTGTGCCATCTGATCTACCTCAAGTGGTTAATCTCTTCTTCGAGGAACCAAAGCTTTTGATACAAATTTTTGAAATGCACAAGACAAATGAGAGGGGGGGTGAATCAATTGTACCAAATTAATTTTTCTTCTAACCTTAATCAATTCCACTTTAACTTAATCTACTATTAAGTGTAAACATGAAATACAGATAATAGAAAGAAAACACCAAAGACAACGGATTTATGTGGAAAACCCAATGAGGGAAAAACATCAGTGAGGATTAACTCACGATATTGTAGTAATGCAATACCAGATACAAAGGCTCACTGCCAGAGAGCTCACTTCCTAGAAAGGATTCACTGTCTAGATACAAAGGCTCACTACCTACAAATAAGAATCACTATCTAGAAGGAGGCTCACTGCCTAGAAACAAAGAAAAGATAAATAAATATCCATGACAATAGGTTCCACACATTCAGAACTTGATCAAAGGATTGTAGACACAATTAGCTCACTTATTTTAGGAATCTAACACATCAAAGTACTGTTGCCTTGATTAGCTCTTACACACTCTTATTTTTAGCACTTTTTCACACACTTCACTTTCTTTCATTCCAATTCACAACATCTTGACTTAATTTTATACCATTTTCAACCCTAGAAACTTTCTCAATATACATCCTTCATTTTACAAATTCAAATTAGGTCGGATAATCAACATTCCCACGGTGAATAAGAATGAGAGAGGACTAATTACAATTTAAGTAGGACCCAAACAACATCTTGGATCAATCAAACACTTCCTTAATTGATGCTTAATATTCATGTAATGTGTAGAGACTAGGTCGGCCAAACCTAATGAAAACACCAATGATATTTGAAGTACACGCATCCACAACAAGATGATCACATGTGGATAACCCAACATGATTAAAAAAAAACTGGAACACTTCTTAGAAACCTTTAGATACATCCACAACAACTACAACAATCTTCATACGCAAAACACTATTCAACAATCCAACCAAATCGAGAAACAACACATAGTAGCTCTGGAACAAGCCTTCCGAAGCACCAAACCATAAGCATATTTTACAGAATAGAGGGAATATAAATATTAACCTTCCTTCAAATATGCAAGATCTGAGACAAAACACCAAAAGATTGTGGAGAAAAAAAATCTCTCCCAGTCCATAAACAAATAGTTTTGCCAAAATGGTTCACACACCGGTTCAAACATCTTTCACTTTCCATCGACCCAAAAGCTAAAAATCATGATATATTATCCATTGAAGCTCATAAACAATAATAAAAATCCACATAGGCATAAGATCAACATAGAATAAATGAAAATCACATTAATGGAGCACACTCAAGACACACACTCAACACTATATTCATTATTTCTTAATTTTGTCAAAAAAACTTGGCATCAACACATCTGCAACATTATAAATATAGCTCCATGTACTCTCAACACTTCTAAAATATCTCAACTATACATGTACCGCCTCAAATCACTCTGAATTGTGTTGACATCAATGACAACATTAATGGAAATACCACCAAACAAATCCATACTTGCAACACCTTATGCCTTGTCAACCGGTCACTATCCATCAAATTGTTTTAATTCTATCAAAAGTTATATGGGTTTAAAATATTTTAATATTTTCCATGATTCCTAAGTCTAATTCTATAGTGTTCCTAAAGTCCTTTACCTTGTTAATTCCTAGTGAACAATACCATTTTCAGTCATTTTATAAATGCAGGTGCCTTTAAAATTGTTCAAGCAGTGGTCATCGAGTCCCACCAAACATCTCTTATTGGTTCCCTGCAAGCCCGCAGAGTAAAATAATTAGTTAAATCAACCAGCAGGATAGTGGGTGGGTGACACCTATCCAAACTTATGGTAGGTCCTACCACTCTTGAAAATCATTAGTGATAAAAGGCTATGAAATTGATTGCTAAGATGCATTTTGATAGATGAATCATGACCGTTGCTTGCTAGCTCATGAGGGACCCACTGTCAGATCTTGGTTCATGGAGGGATAGCAAGAAAGCACCATGTGGAATCATTTCCACCTTATACTAGACTATTGAAGGCATGGAAATATTTGGTGAAATACTTTGGGTGATTATAAGAATGATAAGAGATGTGGTACTAATGGATTTTAAGTGCAGGTGAAAAATTGCTCCACCAAATATCTTAATCTGGAATGTTCATCATAAATGTAGATTAACAAATCGAGTGTTGGCATGGATATTATAGAGAGCACATATTGAATGTTGTTGGGTTGATCTATGCCATTGCCCGCTAGCTTGCAATATAGATCTAAACCCTACTGATTCTAGAGGGTTGATAGGCTACTGACACGTGGATCCTTTGGTGGCTTGTAAAGTGCGATGGGGTGAGGAAGCTCGTAAAAAGGATACCCACATGGTGAGAAATTGGCTGAGTGGGTGTTGCATCAATGAAAGGAAAAAATTTCAAACCTTGTTGAATCCATTTGAGCCACACACCAGTCCACATCAAGATGAGATCAATGGAAAATAATCAATTTTTTAAAAAAGGACATCATTGATCCGTTCTGGTTCATGTAAGCGAGTAGTAATGGCGGAGTTGATGTTTTTCTACCTAATTGAGGATGCCAAATGCTCGAAATTCTCTACAACAGCTTTGAAATGATTATTGTCGATTGTAAAAGCTTTTCCAAAGCATTACAAAGCTGTTGTAGAGAATTTTATGCATTTGGAATCCTCATTTTAGGGTTTTCTATGATCTGAACCAATAAGTAAAACTCACATCTCTTGAGCTTGAAATTATTCTAGTTTTCATTCGATTCTAGTTGTTGTTGCCTGAATTTCAAGTAGGGCTTCTTTTAAGGTTTGACGTTCATTGAGTCTGCTGCAATTTTAAAGTATTTCAAAGTTAATCTTTGTGTTAAGTTCACTTTGAAACCTAAAGAGCCCTAGTTTAAAATAGTCAAGCCCTAGGTCGAATTGCTTTCTAGTATGGCACTAAAAACCCAAGTCTCTTGTTCAAAATTAAAAGTAAGGCCCTTGGTTAAGGATTTAATTGAGAAATTGCCACCCTCAAACACTGAGAAAAGGTTAGCGCAAACCATGTTCCATGACCCTATGGTATTGTTGAAAAATAGTGCACAATTAAAGATGCTACATTTCCCTATACTGGATGGAATCTATTCCAAGGATGGTTTGGTAGTAGAAATTCCAATATTCCATTTGCAATCCTTGGAGGTTGGATATGGCTAAGTTAGTGGTTCCTAATCTGTATATGGATGTTGATATCTTGAAGGTCGTTACTGCCAATTATGACCCTCTTGTTAGGGTAGTCAGAACTCACTTAGGGTAGGATATGGTTTGGGTCACAAGGGAGGAAATTGTAGAGGTTTTTAAGCTGAAAATGGAATAGAGACATGTTGGAGATAAATGAAAAGAAGTTGAGGGAGGATTATGAAAATTTGAGGCATAAATTTTGAGGTTCAATATTGGCCCACTTTCTGGTATCAACAAGGAAGGGAAAAGGTTGAATTATTTTGGGGCCATCTAATAGGGAACCTCTTCGTATCAAATATTTTTTCTACTATTCTAGAAGACCTTCTACTCCTTGTGTCAAATCATAGGGTTTTATCCCTCTTCTAGCATGCTAATTTCCTAAATGTATATAGCTACTAACATTTAGAACCGAAATATTAATAGTTTATATTATTTTTCTACATATCTATCAAAAGAAATAAACAAGGGTTTGGTAGTACTAAATAATGGGGTGAATGTAGTTAGGTTTTGGTGGTATTCTATTTTTATGCATAGGTTTTTATATAGGGATGCTGATTATTTTGGGAAAGATATGGAATTGAAGAGAGTAGAGGGTGGTGTGGTAATGCCAGTCCAATCATGGACCCCATTGCTCAATAGAAACGAGAAAAATAATAGTTTTGTGATTGCCACAAAAAAAATTACCTCAAAATTGAGAAGAGTTTTAATGTTGGATGTGCCTAGGATTCCCACAGAATTACACAATCCCTTGAGGTCAACAAAAATGAATCGTGAGTTGAATATTAGTCACAATTGAGGAAAAGTAATCCTATATCAAGACTACACTATTATCTGGGTATATGGCACATGACTAACACCTCACATAATTCCCAGGGAAGTGCCACTGAGAATTGGTTTTCTTGAGGTTATGTGGTAGCTGGGTAATGTTGATGATTCTTTCATATTTGAGAAGAGAAAGGGAATTTTTTTCCCTGCATACACTATTTTATCTGACTTTTTCATGAAAACGAATGGATGGAGAAATAATTTTGACTATTATCTCAAGCAATATTGAAAGAAATATTGAGCATATAGGAGTTATGATCTTGAGAGGTTTATAGTTTGGTTTCTGAATAGGATCAAAGGAGGGTAGTTTGTTCATACCATTTCATTTCATGATGATCTCATTAGAAATGTTTTTGACCTCGAGGTTCAAGTGGACAAGATGAGGAAATGGATTGTTTTTATGAAATTGGAGAAAGAAAGTAAGGTTAAGGACCCTGAATTTAAGGCCTTGTCAGATATTGATGATGCAATTTTGAAAATTGAGACTGTTATAATTTTGACAAGGTTGTTGCAAGCCTAAAAGAAGAAAGAGTTGTGTAAAATAAGGGTAAGGCTATATCCATTAAGGAGAAAGGTAAGGGGAAATCCACCATGGTAGAAGAAGAATCAACTCAGTAGCCTTGCAAGAAGGTGCATATTTATGCAAAGAATAAGAGCACTATAAAGAAGCAATTAACCATTGCAACTCCTACACAATATCAAGAGTCAAGAGAACCTTCTCCACAACAAAAATTTCCACCATTATCAACACCACATTCTTCCACCCCTGTAATAATTGAGTTGGATTTACCAGCTAGTGGACCATATCCTCTAAGGGAGCCAATAATAAAGAGGCATAAGATTGATTCATTTGGCCTAGTTGAATATCCTGTTGATGATTTAGATGAGGAGATTTTTGTAATTGAGGATGAGACAAGGAAAGGAATCCCATCCCCTGCAAGAGATATGGTGCCACTGAATTTGAGTCTGAAGTTGAGCAAGGTTGATTTGAGTGGGATTAACAAATTAAAGGATATCAGGGTCCAAGCTTGTGAAATTTTCATGAATGATGATGAGTTTGTTAAAAAAAAACATTTAAGGAATATGTATGGAAATCAATGAGATTTGAGTATGGAAGGAATGTGTAGAAGGTAAGTGAAAAAATTGAATTTCCACAAACAATTATTGAGGCTGAACTATATGAGGAAATAAGGACTAAATACATGAATACCACTGCAAAGGAAGGCGAGGAGCTAGTCAGGAAGAGTGGATTTTTGTTAATACCAGAATGTGACTTGACATTGGCTATAGAATTTGACACTGTCAGGAGACATGATGGCCCCATATTTAACACTAAGGAGGAGGTCACATAGGCCTTGCAAGGATCAATTTTCAACTCATAGTGGGACACACTTGCCATTTGGGCCCTAGCTCCAAGCAACAAGAATCCTGAAGTTGTAGAAACTACTCCAGGAGTTAGGGGAGGGTTAATCATCAAAAGAGTATCAGAAACCTCAACCCTTGAATTAGCTACAATGGATGTCAATGTATCTCAATTTGTTGAGGCTACAATTGAATCTCTGATAGAAGAGGGATAAATTTAGAATTCAATATAATGATATTGTAACATAATATAATGTGAGCTAACAAAATATTGCAAAAATACAAACACAAATTGCCTTGTGGATCCAGTCTATGCAACCAAAACCATCTCAAGCATCAATTTTTCCTCCCCCTTCTCCAATTATTTCACCACCTCTAGTCCAAGTTGAGGCTATGGCTCCTAATTTTGAGGATGTGCCAATTGTATAATCAGCTCAAGATACTTTAAATGCATCTCAAATCGAGGAGACCACCATGGAAGATCTGATTGAAAAGTTAATAGTTTATGAGGAGAGGTGTAAGTAGTAGGATGAGCTTATTCATGTGAGAATTTAAGATTATGATAGTGGTGCTTGAACACATAAGTAATGGAATTGAGATAAGGTTGATCAAAATTCATTATAATTATTATTTTATGTTTGATGCAATAATAAATTTTGACAGAGATAAGGAGGTTGATATCCAATTAATGGATAGATGGATTCCCGGGGCAGAAATATTGAGGGATATAGCTATTGGGTCAACACATGATGTTATTAATCCCTCTAACATTGTCCCAAACATTAGTTTTGTGAATGAGATGAAATATTACCAAGGGTCAATTGAGCCTCTAGAAGTAAAAATTAGGGAATTGGTAAAGAAGTTTGATGAGAGGAGCTTCAATCTGCTTCTAGATATTTTAAATGAGAATGGTGAAGTTAAATATTTACAAGAATGGAAGGACCAGGCCAACAAAATAATAGCCACTCAAGCCAAACTAATATGTGATAGGGTGGATGTGGATCTATTGAAAAATACTATGTATAGGTTAACCCATACAAGAGTCTTCATCAAAGAGTTTGACATAGAGGAAAATTAGGTGGGGTTCAAAAATATCCCATACAAGAAACATGCTGATAAGATTATAGGGTTTGATTGGTCTATTAAGGAAGAATTTTCACTATGGA